>RJWM01023632.1:0-31793 GCA_004363535.1 Dasyprocta punctata
AAGGCCGGCCTGAGCTACATAGTGCGACCCTGCCTCAAAAAACCAGGGCTGGGAGTTTGGCTCAGTGCCTTAAGCGCCTGCCCTGACTGGCGCGAGGTTGTGAGTTCCATCCCCGGTGTGAACTCCGGGGGTACAATCTAGTAGTCTCCATGATCCTTCTCACACCCGGACAAGTACTAGGATGCAGTTCATTCCGAACTGAAAATGGCATGGGGCACTGGTTAAAACAAATTGAGAATAGGAGTAGAGATGAAAAACTAATGATGGCCTTCATATTTCCAGCTTCTTGGAATATAAATATGAACAGGACCTTAGCTCAGGAATGAATGTTGTCAAGTGAGGAGTAAAGTTGCTTACTTTTTGAAGTCACAGTCTAAGTTTCATTTTTTTTGTTGCAACAAAACAAGAAAAGAAGTACCTGGTAATGAATAAGAAAAATGAAACTGTCAACAAACCGTTTTCAGTGGGAAAAAAAAATCTCCTTATTAAGCTCATTTTTATAAAGGGGAAAGCAGAAAGATAAGTAAACATTGCTCAGTAAAATTTGATTCTTGCTTGTTATGAGTTCTAAAGAGTGTAAACATGAAAAATCAAAAGGACTGTCTACAGAGGTCCTAATTTCTTTTTGAAATGCATAGAAAAATAGTTTGGAATATCTGCCACTGGAGTTTAAATTTATTGTGTATTGTCCAGATTCAGATATTAGAGTAAAGGTAATTTAAATTCTTATTTCTAAAATATGAGTTGTTTGGGGAATATGTAACAGAGGATCTTAAAAACAATGCTTATGGGAGAAATAAATTGGAATTTTTCTTTTAAAACACATAAGTAGCCCTGGGCATGGTAGCACAGGAGGACTGCCCCAAGCATGAGGTTATTCCTGGCTACATAGTGAGTTCAAGGCCAGCCTGGACTACATAGAGAGATCTGTCTCAAAAAACAAAACACAAAAAACAAAAAGAAACCAACGCATAAGCATCCTGCCAACCATGAGGAGAATCCTCTTCCTCCAGGCATCCAGCAACAGTTGGCATTGTCAGGTGTTTGGGCCTCAGTCATTCCACTGTCGCCTGGTGACCTGTTGGTGTCAGAGTTTGCGTTTCCTGATGACGGAGTGTGAGCATCGATTTATGTGCTGTTTGTCATGTGTGATGGACCTCAGTGATGTGTCTGCTCAGATCTTTTGCCTGTGTTTTGTGCGGTTCCTTCTTGTTGGATTTGCCTGTGTTTTATTCAGTTTCCTTCTTGTTGGATTTTAGAGGTTAAAAAACATAGAATATACATGTGCATGGCATGAGTTCTTTGTGTATTCTGGAAACAAGTAAAATACGTGTTTTACGAATATTTTCTCCTAGTCTTTGACTTGGTATCTCTTGAAAAGCAGACTTTTAAAATTTAATAAAGCCTGACACCAAGTTTTTTTTTTTTTTTTTTTATTTTAAAGGGAGTAAAACAACAGTAAAATGAAACAAAACAAAACAGTGATAGGACAATAGGAAATCCACAATTGTTAGTATATTGCATATTGTTATCCTCTAAATGGTTGCCCAGACTACCGGCCCCAGGCCTGCAAAGTCAGTGAAACAGCATAAATGTCAGGTTAATTCTCTCCTTCAGTTATTATCATCTCAGCCTGTGTCACATGCATTTGCTTTTGGGTGGGGGAGCAGGAGACGGAGGCAGTTCCTTGCCGCTGCTCCCCAGCTGACAGGGCTCCACACGGGGGAGGGGGCTGCACTGCTTCCTCGCTGTTTCTTCCTGTCTGGCAGGGCCATCACCCGTGGTTTTCTTACTTTTGCTGAATTCCTGAATTATTTCTCTCCATGGACTTCAAGTCTCAGTTCAGATCCTTCCTGTGTCTGTGAGACCCAGCTCTCTCCTCCTTCTCTTCCTCATGTTGCTGTACTCCAGGATCTGGACACTAAAACTTGGAGAGGTTCTTTCTCTGATGCTTACCACTCCACCGTTTTCCCAGAAGCCTGACATCACCTTTTTGTGGATCACGCTCATGGTGTTTATAAAATCTCACCACCAAGCCTAAGCTGAGGCAGATACTCTCTTATGTTTTCCTCTTGAAGTCTTATAATTCACATTTATGTCTAGGATAAATGTTGAATGAATTTCTGTGAAAATGAAGGAAGGCCAAGTTACTGTTATTCCACTCTGATTCCATTTGTCACTTTAAATATTTTTCCTCTGTGCAACTCTCTCTCCAGTTACCTTTGATCCAAGGAATGGTAGGTCTGATCAGCAGACATCTATCTCTGTGGTAGAGTCTGAAACTATCTTGTAAGATTTGGATCTGAAACAAGGCTCAGGGGTTTAGAGGTGGGGCTTTTGGAAGGTGACTGGATCAGGGGTGCTGTATTCTTCAGTGGATTCATCTATTGACCTAGTCACAGTGGAATGTGCTCAGGAGATGGGGCTGAGTGGGAGAAGGTGGGTGCGCCTTTGGAGGGTTGACCTGTCTCTCTTGCCTTTCCACTGTCTATCATGGCTTGAACAGTTTTCCTCTGCCAGGCTCTTCTGCCCTGAAACCACCACCCATGGACTGAACCATCTGAAACTGGGTGAGGATAAATCCGTCAGGTTGTGGGTGGCAGGTATTTTGTCCTAGTGATGGAAGAGGTGACTAATACACTGGCCAGAGCAATGGTGAGTCTTTCAGAACAGGTCACCCCATGAATGGATCACTCTCTAAGCTGGGGCAACAATTCCATGACTGGTATTACCCCACCTCAGCACAATCATTACGCAGTGCCAGGTCCAAGGCTGCCCCTTAGCAAGATCCATCTTCTCATGACAGGAACCTCTGGCAGCTGAAGATAATAATGCGTGGGTGTATTTCTTACAGTGGTTGAGTCTGCTCTAACTGGAGCTGTGAGGGAATTATATTTTATAGAGACCTTTGGAGGCCATACTGAAAAGTGGGAGCAATTGGTGAATATAGAGATGAGGGGAAGCCCATATAGCTTCATAACTTTCCAGTTGGAGCAACTGGATGGAAATGGTCTTGCAATTTGCTGAGACAGGGAACTACAGGGAGCAAGATCAGGTACAATGAGAAGGAAACTGAAGGGGCAGAATAGAGAAAACTGAAGCTGCCTTCTTACTGTAAAACAAAGAGAGAAGTGACAGCTTCTTCAGGGAGGCTTTTGGTGTCGTTAGCAGAGAGGAAGGGTGTAGTCAAGGGCAAGAAGTAGGTGGATGTAGGAAAATCAAGATGCTGCACGTGATAGAGAAGTTGCTTTGAAATAAGATGAGATTCTATAGAGTTACAGTAAAAAGAGGTAGAAATAGAATCAGTAGGAGAATGGCAGTTCCGGGCGGAAAAGATATAAATTAGTTGGAAGGGTTTTCAACATGGATTACAGATCAAGGGCACTTGAAAGGCCAGGAATACAGGAGTAGAAGGACAGTATTTGGAGTGGCCTCTGGGTTCCAGCTGGGGCTTTGGTGAAAAATTGTTTCCTTCCTTGTAAACAGATTCAAGCATTTTCTGAAAGTTCAAGAACAAGAAGTGAGTAGCAAAACAATATTTAGGGCTAGGAAAGTGAGAAGAAATGGATGAAAATGTTCATTAATGTTTATCAAAGTGAAATTAATTTTAAAAAGGGCATGAGAACTTTGAGAGAAAAATGAAAAAAGTCATGACATTTCTTCCTGTGTAAATATATCTTTTGTGTACCTCATGGACTTCCCAGAGCCTGACTGAGGTTGAAGCAGTCTTCTTGTCTTTATGTCCCAACCTCTTCCTCACCCTTTGCCCAAGCAAAATCCAGATGAACTTGTGGGAGAGGTCCCTCCTTTCTCTTTCTTTAGAGGATTTACTTTAGAAACCTTGTAACTGTTTGTTCTCCCTCTGCTTCAGGTGAGATGTAAATATTGTTAGACAGCCCAGCCTGAAAACCAGCACCATGTGCGGGCTGCTGCCAGAGTGGGGACAGCCACACCCAAGCCTCTCTCTGTGAGTCAGTGCCATGCGCAGATTGCTGGTGGAGAGAACCAGGCCTCACCAGGAAGTGATCCTGGCAGGGAAACTATATCATTTTCATTGTTTTGTTGAGTTGGGTTTTATTCTCTTTTGTTTGTTTGATTATGTTAAATCTGATGGCATGAGCAGCTATTTGAAAGATCGCAAGACATATTATGGTAGCCATTTTGGATTTTCCATTGACTTGTTTTGAAGTCTTTTATTGCATTCATTGTTTTGTTTTTATTGTTTCTATTCTATTGTGTTCTGTTCGATTTTTACTATGTCTGAAGGTATCTGCAGCTATTTTGAAGACAACAAAAGGCATTAAGGTAACTATTACTGGTTTCATAAGGTCTTGAATTCCTGTGTCACTTATACTGGTTTATTTTGATTAACTTTATTCTGTTTTATTTTCATTGGTTTTATCCTCTTTAAAATAAAGAAAAAAGAGTCAAAAGCAATATATATATATATATATATATATATATATATATATATATATTAGACACCTCCTTCCTGGCTTACAGTTTAGTTTCCTCTTTCTCAAGGGTCAAAGCCATCTCCAAAATGCAATCTCGGGAAGACCCTAGATCCCAGTCTCTGAAGCCCTAACCTCAGTGGGTGGGGGCCTTGCCTCAGTTGAAGAACTATTCCCTATGAAGTAGAGAAGGCAAAGTTTGTTTTCACTTTGCATGAGGCCAGTTAGCAGACACAGCCTGTTCTCTCTCTTAAAGCCAATATTCCAAACCCCTCAGCTTTTATTTCTGTGGCCATGGGCACAGACTAATTTCTGGTCCCTTATCTTTGTTGTTGACTTGAGCAGAGTCTTTTTTTCCCATTTGATGGTGTTTGGTGCAATTTTTGCTTTGATAGTAGCTTATAAATCTTGCCTGTTCCTTCTCTAAAAGTTGTTTTAGATGTATCCTGTTACCTTGTAAAGGCTAGGCTAAAAATACCTGAAATAGCTTAGAATATTTGATCATTTAGAGAAAAGTTTTCAAGCCTGGTGAAATCTCTGGAAGATATTTTGACTTAAAAACGGAGGTAATATGTGTAGAAATTTTTCTTTTCCTGGGTTTAGAAAAATGTCACAGAATATTTCCTAAGTCAATAAAAATGAAACAGCCAGGACTGGCCCTCTGCCCTGCAGTGAGGCACTGGGGAGCATGGGGAGCCTCCCTGGGGTCTCTGCAGACTCTCTGGTATTTGCTGGAGGTCACTGCATGTGATGCTTCACTTCTTCCACGTAAGTCACTTCACCCTTGCCTTGAGGCTTTGCCATGATTGACAAATCAGGCTGTGCTTGACTGTGATAGTCTGTACCCTGCTTACACAGATGGATTAGAAACCGCATTAAAAGTGCACTCAGTGGGAACAGGAGGGGCAGTCTAAGGAAGCTTCTCCCTGGGAGCTTGGTCTTGGAGCACATGCTTGAAGTCGTGATTTAGATATTTCACATACTGGAGGTGCTATGTAAACAACCTTTATCACCAGGCGTTAATTTTTTCCCTAATGTTTTCTTCCATTAATGTTAAACATGCATGTACTAGATATTAGCTTAAAGAAAGAACTTAATCATCAAATATCTGTGAACACGTGAGTAGATCCTATTGTACTGATATAAACTTCTTTGTTGCTGAAGAAATAATAGTAGTAGCAACAATAACAATATTAGTTATTGAAAGATGACAATTATAATTATGTGTTAATGTATTTAATGTTTACACACATTAGTCTGTACATCATGTACTTAGATTATATATGTCTTATACATAATGTACTCTATGCTTTTGTAAATGAGTAAACTGAAACTTAAATAAAATGCATAACCCACTAAGTTTATGTAAGTAGTAAAGGAAAGATGAAAACTCAACTATATTTACTAAAAGATCTTTCTTGGAAGCCGCCTTTATGTCCATCAACACATGAATGGATAAAGAAAGTGTGGTATTTACACACACTGGAGTACTACTCTGCCACAAAGGAAGATGAACTGGAAATGGATGCACCTTGAGACCATAAGATTATGTGAATTAAATAATTCAAATGGAAAGGGGATCAAGAGTTAGGGGGAGAAGGAAGGAGAGGAAGGGGATGAAAAATAAAAGGAATAAAGATGTGTTAGGTGTATGTACCAGCTCCACACAAGAAAAGCAAACATGTCCGGCAAACATGGACTAATTCCATGAATTTCCTTTTCCTCCCTTAAACTTAGCTTGCAGGGAAGGCTACGGACCCCTTTCTCTCTCCCTCAAAAGGAAAACACCATAGCACTTTGGACCTCAATTTCTTTCACTGTTATATCACCAGAAGTTGTCAGAGGACTGGGTTGTGTATCTTATTAAGTCTAACGTTTCTCATATTGTATTCTCTCATTTTCCCCAATTTCGAGACATGAGCTGAAATTCAAAGAGAGTGGTAAAAGTTCTATTCCATATCCTAATGTACATGAATTGTAAAATGTTTTCCTCCTTAGCCTCTAAATAGTCAAACATGCTTAATTTCCATTTAAGTGTAAATAAGTCACAAATGAAAAAAACTGGCAATGAAAAATGAGGTTAGTAGACAAACTATTATTAATGTAAAACACACCAAATTTACACCTAAGCCAGTCATTCTGAATGAATAAAATGTCACAGAACTAAAATAAAATCTGAGGGTCAAGGGTTAATGTATACAATCTCTAAAAGGCATTCAGATATTATCTTAAAGTCCTTCTGATCTATATCCTCCAGAGTTGAGTTTCACAGAATTTTCCTACAAACTAGTGACCTCAATAATCTCAGAGAAGCTGGCAAATTAAACTCTGGTTTTGATCTCCCTGGGAAGATTTTTGGAGCAAGTCAGTGGTCTGTTCACCCTAGCTGAGAGTTCGTTTTATAGCGGGTGATTCAGAAGGGTCAATTTTAAGGCAAATCTGACTTAAAACCTAGCTGAGAATATTACCTACAGTTGATTCTCTTAGAATTCAAAATGAACTAAGAAAACCATATATATTTTCTTTTTTCCAAAAAGCTTCTGTCTTCATTACTTTTCTCATTGCAGAGACAACATACCTGATGTCCAAAGTTAAGGGAAGAAAGGTTTATTTGACTCACAGTGTGTAGAGGTTTCAATCCATAGTCAGTTGGCTCCAAGGCAGGGCAGTGTGGCAGAAAAGCATCCTAGAGGAGAAACAGCTCATGGCAGACACAAGGTAGCAAAGCAAGCAAGCAAGGGGCCTTCAAAGCCTTTTTCTGCTGCTTTTGTACTCTATCTAGGCTACCAGGATTAAGGCAGAGTCAAACCAATTAGTGGACTGTTTAGTAATCACACACCCTTCATCCCAACATCACACACTAGATTCAGCCACCTCTGAAAAAGCCCACCTATGACCGCATAAGGTTTAGGTGGGACATCTAGACACAAATCACCACATCTCCTAATGTGTCTCTTCAGGTATTCCAGTGACTGTGAGTGGGATGACACTACAATGGGCCCTAATTAGGGCTGTGAAACACCTACAATGAGATTTAAGCCAGTCTCTCTCTCTCTCTCTCTGTATTTATTTCTTCTGTTTGAATAGCTGGGAGAGTAGATTTTTATGCATCATCTAGCAAATGCATTTTAACTTCATAAAAATTTTCCAGCAGTTCTCCAGAGCAAGTATACCTCATGCTTCTTCTATCTGGAATTTTCCTCTGTCCCAGTCATTTGCTGATAAACCTCTCACTTGAGTAAGATAATTATATCAGCAGGAGCTATACTCTTGGTGCCAAGAAGTTAGAAGGAAACGGTAATAAGAGCTAGTAAGCTTCATAGCAAGATGCAATGAATTTACAAAAAAAAAAAAAAAAAACAAAGGAAAGACAAACTTAATAGTATTGATAATCTGCCCTTACATTACATACCTCAATCACTTCTCTCTCATATTACATTATAATCTTAGGTGACTTCTAAAATTCTTTGGTATCTTTAAGTATTTTTGATACTTTTTAAGTATTTTTTTCTTTCTGTTCAAGTAGGTCCTGTGACAAATTGTGTTTGACAAAACTTGTTGGTTAAGCAGGTTGCTTCTTTGTTTAAGCAGATCATTGAAAAGTATATGATCAACAAAATGAACAGATCATTGTTTCAGTTTTATGCTTGCAGTATGAATTAGTCTTGACTCTCTAGACACATAGAAGGACTAGAATATTTATTCTAAGGTGTTATGGATGCTGAGATCTACAGCTGGAAACAGGAGACCCACATCTGATTCAATAGAGCTGATGCTGTAGACCTGAGAACTAGGAGAACAAATGCTAGTACTTATAGCTCAAGTCCAAATCCAAAGCCAGGAGAAAACTAATGTCCCAGATTAGAGACATTTAGACGCAGAAAGTCAATTTTATTTTACTCTACCTTTTTGTTCTATTCGGGCCTTCACTATCAAAGTTCACAGAATTAAAAAATAGCGTTAACAGTTTATTTGGTTGGCTGGCTGAAACATGGATCTAAAGATGGCTCATTGTGAATAAGCTGCAGGTGCCTGAGTTTCCTCATTTTATTGTTGATGAGGGTATTCAGAGGTTCAGAGAAATAGGAATGTTGTGTAGGGAGCAAAGCCTTCTATGCCTCCAGTATGTAGGACAAGGTCACAGCCTCTCATGAGTTTTGCAGCACCCCATAAGAAGTGTACACATCTCAGGGAGCTGATGTACATAGTGACTTGACCTTCGCTAGAGATAATACAGATAGCTTTCTCTTGTTTCCAGTGAAGCCACCGAGACATGCTGTTCTGCTAACAGATTAGATATTCTTCCTGTCTCAGATCTGACCCTCTCCTTAAACTCTCCATGAAGTTACTCATATGCTGATTGTATAAATAAATGTACTGCAGAGGCCAGGCAGTTCCTTTCTCCCATCAGGAGAGAGAGCTGCACCCAACCGCAGCTTTCTGCATATGGATTACTGTCTTCTTCATCCCCCACCATCCTCCTTCTGAGGTTTCAAGAGCTGCACTGGATGTGCCATGTTGGAGCGTATCTGACCGGTAAAACTTCTCCACACTGGGAGAGTTCAGAAAATGTACCTCTCACTAATACCCTAAGAGATTTTTGAGGGAAGCACCCAAATCCTTGAAAAGCCGCATTGTTGCTTTTCTCTGTATGCCAGACCTTATATTGGGGATCACAGCCACTTAACTAGAAAACTTAAATGTCATGGGTATAATTGGATTCCACATGGAGCATGGCCAAGTGGTAGCACCCATCTACCAAAAGCAAGGTGACATACTTGCCATAATGGACAGCAGAGGCAAAGTAATGATTACAACTTTCTGATCTGTGTAGACCTATGGTGTTGGCTAATTAATCATGCTATCCTCAGAAATAAAATAGGAATTTTACTAGATTTTTACTCTATCTACATATAAGCAGAATATCTCCAGGAAAATGAATAAAAATATACATCAAATTGTAGCAAAAGAGAACTATGACACTCCAACCACTTCCCAGACCTGAGATCATTTAAAGATCTATAGCTCATTGAAGGAAAGAGGAGGCTAGGTCCCCTTGAAGAAGGACTCTGATAAACTAGTAAATAGTTCTACTGCTCATGTATTTCTCCTCTTTCCCAATATGACCTGTAGCCTTTTACCAGATAACCATACATTAGGGAAAAAATAATCAGACCTTTGGGAGATGACTGGATATGCATGCTAATTCTAGGACTCCAAAGCTTCATTGCAGTCTTCCAGTAAGAGTAGAAGCTTATGGAGGTCTAGTGAATTTTAGCCAAGATTCAACTCAGTGCTCCCAGTGGGTCCCCAAATCCATCCTGTGGTCATTTCCACAGTTCTACAATGCACGGTTGGGATTGATAAACACAGTACTTGGTGGAATCCTCATGTTGCATTTCTACTCCAAGGACTAAGGGCTATTATGGCATGAAAGCTCAGAGCAAAACCTTTAGAAGCACCTCTACTTGGGAAAATAGTAAATGAAAAATAATATTGCATCCCTGAAAGGATTGCAAAGATCAGTGCCACCATCAAAGACTTGAAAGATGCAAGCTTCATGGTTCCTACCACATCCCAATTTAACTTTCCTGTTTGTCCAGTGCACTAGATGGATGAATCTTGGAAAATGACATTGAATTATAATATCATATACTTAACCAAGAGGTGATTTCAACTGCAGCTGCTATGCCAGATGTGGGGTCCTTCTTGGAGCAGATTAACTTATCTCCTGGTATCTGGTGTGCAGTTATTAATTGGCAAAAGCTTTGTTCTCCATAGCTATCCATATGACCCACCAGAAGTAGTTTGCTTTTAACTGATGAGGCCAATCATACACCTTCACTGTCCTACCTCAGGGGTATATCAACTCTCTAGTGTTGCATTATAATTTAGTTTACAGAGATTTTGATTACCTTTCTCTTCCACAGTGCACCACATTGCTCCATTACTTGCTGAACTAGTGCTTTTACTGGCTGTCAGAACCCACAGCTATTAGCTGAGAAGCTAAAGGGTTTAACAGTATCCCCCATAAGGAGGTGTTTTTCACTTGAGCTATCACAGACCATCAGCCCAGCCCATGTAAACCCTTAAGATTAAAGGAAAATGTTTTCAGGGGCTCATGGACACAGATGTTTTGGTGATGGCTTCATCTCAGTGGCCTCTCTGTGTCCCACCCTAGCAGCAGCCACTTCCTGGGTGGGGCTTGGGTCACCCAGGCAGGTCATGCAGAATGCTGTACCTCTGCCCTATGTAGGCCCTGATAAATTTAAGGGAGGCTTTCAGGAATTTATCGCAGGGATCCCAGTCAATTTGTGGGGTGGAGATATGCAGAAAGAATAACAGATTCTATCAAAAGATGCCCAAACCTATGGCAGTCTATCAGAGGGATAAAAAGGAAGATCCTGGATATGACACAGATTTTTAATGGGGGAGTCATCATAGCTCCTCCCCATCCAAAACTACTTTCTCATTAAAATGGAAAATTGAGGTTCCTGTTTGGGTGGATCAATGGCCCCTATCAAAGAAGACTATGGGGGGACATTAACTAGATTCACCCAAAACAAGGTTAGCAATTCCTAACCCTGGGCTTTTGGCTGTGAGATCAGAATTAGTCGCTGTAATTACCATATTAGAATGTACTCTGGCAGAATCTGCTAACGTTTTATGTGATTCCACCTATGTAGTTAATCACTTGGAGACAGCCACTGTAAAAAGCACCCTAGATTCTCCTCTGTTCAGTTTGTTTTTATGATTGCAGAAAGCCATTTGGAATAGGACGGTCTCTTTCTATATAGGTCATGTGTGCTTATACTGCAGTCTTTCTGGACCACTAGCAGAAGGAAATCATCACACCAATAGACTCATTGCCTTGAATTTTCAACATGTGACTTTTTTACATTCTTATTTCCATGAGAACACTTGATCCCTTACCTCTGATTCAAAACTTTCCAGATCACAAGCACACCGTATTGTATAACCTTACCCAGCATGCCAAACTTCACCTCCCTCAATTCCATCAATTCCCTGAGGCCTTCTGGCAAAAGAGCTATGGAAAATGGGTGTAACGTATGTACCCCAGCTGGCAGATTTCCGGGGGTGCATGTTAGTGTAGATACTTCCTCTCATTTTATGCTACCTGCCCTGCAGGTGAGACTGTGGGGCATGTGCAGCAACACTGTATCTCAGTACTTGCAAAAATGGGAGTCCCTAAGAAAATAAAAGCAGATAATGGCCCTTCCCATACGAGTGGGAGCTTTCAAAGTTTTTTTTGTTTGTTTTTAATAAAAAAGAACTTTAATGGAAAGCACTGTTAGCCAGAGTCACAGGAATGACAGCGCGGCACCACCCCTGCTCCCATCTCCAAACCCCCACACACATCTACCCCACCACGGCAGCAGCTCCTAGGGGCAGCACTGCCTACCAAAGCAGTACTCATTTTTTTCCTTGAAATAGGACCAAATAATGGTAATCTTGGACTAATAACAGGACCATCATAAGTGGGGGAATAACAGAAAATAGTGTTAGAAAAGGATCCTAAGTGTGCCCACATTTAGAAGGGGCCTAAGAGACATGTTCTCCCTGTGATCCGTTATTTAAAAGTCCTCAGGAAAAGCGGGGTAGTTACAAGCACAGCCTTGGTTCCGTCTTCTTCCGGAGATGGTCGGAGCTACACTCAGCCGCTGTCACTGCCACCAGCAAAACATCACAAATCCTCAAATGTCTTTTTAACATTGGAACTTTAGGAAGCTGGGTTTCTGATTTACCAGGAGCCTATATGGTGCCTTTTAACCAAAAACAGGTAATTTGTCCTTTAGTGTTATAAAAAAAAAAAAAGGGAAACGGAATCATCTCCTTTCTTTCAGTAACTTTTTGGGGATAGTGGGTCCACTGATGGATAGGCATCAGCAAGACACCTAAAAAACGCATTTTCCCAGGTCCTTACCAAAAGTTCATCTATAGAAAAAAATCATCCAGGAAAAGAAAAATTTGACTTTACGTAGATAAAATGTTATTTATATGCATTAGAGCAAGCAATCCACACTTCAATTTTAAAGATTTGAATTTTAAAAACTAATGACAATAGAGTTGAACAATGAACTGGGTGGTTTGAGTGAGGTATTATTTTGACAGTTTGGTCTCTGAAAGCACTTCCCCAGTATCCAATGTCTACAACAACCGGAACAGGCCTGCAACTTCTCGTTTCCTACTAAATTCAATACAGAAGGCCTGCACTTCTATAAACAAGTCCTGCACATTAATAATTTTGTTACAAATCAAAGACTGGAGAAAGACACACACACAAGACGCACCAAATGATTCTGCATATACTTATCCTTAATTTGCTCACAAGTAGAGATGCAGTTTGGTACACAAAGGTGAATAAACTCAGGAGTCAGTCGGTTTAAACTTCCATTGAGTGTAAGGACATGTCCACACTGACCAGCATGGAGAAGTACTCGGTGATCTGGCTGGACTGCATTAATTTCAGCAACAGCTCTATAGCAACCACAGGGTTGTTTTCTACTAGGTCTGGAAGTTTGGTTGGAATGAGGCCAATATGATAAACAAGTTTGGGGTCTTTCTCCTACTCGCCAAGGAGCTGTGTTTGCTGGGGAGAAGATAAGGGACTTCTAGAGGCTTTGATTTGCTTGTTCTCCACACCGGTTCAGTTCTTCACACACGTGAATTTATTCCACTGAATCGCACGGTTGGCCTCAGTGGGACTGAGCCAAGTCAGTTCGTCTTCACAAATATGCAGCTGAGGTGGTGGCAGGATAAATTCTGGTCAAAAATGGCTTTCAATATTTGGTTTGGGCCCACTGATCACAGATTCTGTGATGCAAGAGGTCACCCAGCTGTCAAACCCAGAGTCAGAAGAATTCGGGGCTGGCTCACCCAGAAGGCTAGGGAAGCTGGCTTTGCTCTGTGATGGTAGTTCTGACTGGCGTTCGGCCAACACTAACTGGACCCCACTGATGCCCATGAACTGGTCCATGCTCTCCATGTCCATTAATACGATCTGGCTCAGGATCTTTTCATACAGCTTCCTTAGGAATGTCAGCAAAGCTTTTCTGGTGGAGTTACAGGAGGTAAAAACCCTGAGAGTGGCGGGCCGTTGGTGCGTGGCCTGGGTGCGCAGGCGGTGCGGGGTTGAGCAGGTGCTCTGGCCGTGAAGGCTGGCAGCCCCCGGCTCGTATGTTGCATCTCCCACGGCAGGCAGAGCGCCGTGAGCCGCTGTGCCACGCCAGGCAGCAGGACAGCTGCCGCAGCAGCATCAGGAGCACCAAGCCCAGCAGGAAGGGGTCGGCCTTGCTGAAGTAGTGGTGGAAGGCGGTGGACAGGCCCTCGAAGGTGCCGCCGCTGTCGCCTGCCTCCTCCGAGATGATGCTCAGCAGACTTGAGAGCTCTTTCAGGCTCAGGCTCATCTTGGCCGTCAAACTTCCAGGGCCCCCTCTGCTCCGTGGTGGGGAGGAGCTGGCCAGATGCTGCCCTCACCGGCTGGTGGGCATCAACCTCGCCCACCCACCCTGCTGCCCGGCTAAGGGGGCCCTGGCTCCCCAACACTCTGTCCCCACGGCCGTGAAGCCTTTCAAAGATTTTTGCAATAATAGAATGTTATTTATTCTAATGGAATTCCTTACAGTCCACAAGGCCAAGCTATATTTTTGTGTGCACATTTGACATTAAACAGCAGTTACAAAAATTGAAAGGGGAAATAAGTCATAATAAGCCACAAACTTGCCTTGATCTTGCATTTGCAGTTAATTTTTTGAAGCCCCTTGATGATATAGACAGCAACCTGGCGGATGACACTGGTCAAAAGTACAAGAGCAGGGGAAAAAGGAAAAAGCATAAGTGTCATGATGGTCCCTGGAAATCGAGAAGTGAAAGGGACTGGTTGCTCTGTGGCATGGGGGTAGGAGTTTGATTGTGTTATTGCAGGAAGTGGACAGATGGTCTGGGTACCTGTTACGGTTTGTGTCTGGATGTCTCCCACCAAAGCTTCATGTGGTCATGGGGGCAGGCTTCTAGAGTTTGTGACTGATTTGTGGTCCAGTGCTGGGACTATGGGTGTGGCCTACATACACTATAAGCAACAGAAGGAGCCTTCTCTTGAGCTCCTCCCTTTTTGCTCTAGTTGCTTTTGCTGTCTTCAACCACCATGAAGGGTAGTTCCTCTACCATGAGGCACCCTGCCTTGGAGCCAGCTGATTATGTACTGAAATCTCCACGAACTGAGAGCTAAACAAACCTTTCCTTCTCTAATTTTGGGCACTGGAAATTTTGTTTCTGCAATGAGAAAAAAGTAACCAACACAACACCCTCTAGGAGCATGTGGCCATGGAGGAATTCCCACCCATGATGTGCCTGTGGTGGAACTTGACTCTGTTCCTCTCACCAGTGAAAGTCTTATCTGAGATGACAACTGAAGATTACCCAGGAGGCAGAAAGACCTGTCCATCATCAAGGCCTTTCCAGAATGATGGATAATCTCCTCACTGCCATGATTAATATTATAGCATACTCAAAGTTATGTGCCTCTCCAAGATGAGAATACCTGGTATCTATTGAAGGCCTTCTGATAGACTCTCTGGTGAATATCTCTGACTGCCAATCACAAGTACAACCCTCTTCAGATGGAAGTAGCCAGAGCAGTCTTCACCAGTTGGCCCTTTGTGGCAGTGAGGGTACTTCTTCAGAGGGGAAACAACTAAATTAGAAGTATTATAGACAGACAGATAGGGCTAGGCCCCAGAAAGGAGCCAGTACTGATACATTACAACTGTGGGTGAAGGCACATTCATTAAAGGCCAGACCTCAAGACAAAAGATGGAAGAATTACACCTACATACTTCCCCTGGGATTAACAGCAGTGTTTGATATTCAGAGACCAGACAGTGAGGATTGAGGCCTAACTGACCTTCTCTGTGACCACAAAGGAGAAAAATTATGAGCTGTTTTCCTTTGGTGAGATGCAGGCATGTTGGTACCTTGCAGCTTCCAGGGAAGAGTCAACACTGCTGAGATCCAGTTGTTTACCTGGGCATATCCTGTAGATAATAGGACACATACGAATCTTCTGCTACTCTAATTGCTTGCTCTCATGTCTGAGTAAATAAAAGCAAGGTGAGCCAAGTACTCAGGGCTTTGTCCACTAGTGGTAAGAGCCTCCTGGGCCCTCTTTCCAAATTAATGTTTTTTGGGGTTTTTTATCCTTGTTTGTCCCCCTGTCAGGGACAAACTGGTAGGCTGATTTCCTGCACGTGACTATATCCTGTTTCAGGGGCTACAGGTAATGTTCTGCCTGAATAGTCAGAGACTTGGAAAGAATAATATTGGAAAATTGTGACAAAAACATTTCTGGTACAGATATGCAGATTGACCTCTCCAGGTGGGTGAAGGATGTGAAGATATTTGTGTCTCATATAACTGCTCACCAAAAGGTGACCAGCAGAAGAAGATGTTAATGATCAAATGAAGAGAGTAACCTGTTTTGTAGGTAGTAGTCAGTATCTTTCCTCAGCGACCCCATCATTGCCCAGTGGGCTCACAAACAAAGTGGCCATGGTGGCATGGATGGAAATGATGGATGGGTTCAGCAACCCAGACTCCCACTCACCAAGGATCTGGTTATAGCGATTGCTGAATGTCCAGTCTCCTAGTAGCAGAGCTCAACGCTGAGCCAAAGATATGGCACCATTCCTTGGGGTGGTCAACCTGTGACTTGGTTGGCAGGTTGATTACATTGGGCCACTTCCGTCATGGAAGGTGAAACACTTTGTTCTTCCTGGAATAGACACTTGTTTCAGGTTGGGATTTGCCTTCCTTGCATGTAATTCTTGTGGCAAAACTACCATTCATAGACTTAAAGAGTGCCTCATCCACCATCATGGTATTCCATGTAGAATTGCTTCTGATCAAGAAACGCATTTCATGACCAAAGAACTGTGGCAGTGGCATTCACCGGCCTTACCATGCTGTCAAAAATCCAGAAGCAGCTGGAGTCATGGAAGGGTGAAATAACATTTTAAAGATATATTTCAGCCCCAGTTAAGTGCTAATACCTTGCAGAGCTGGGGCAAGATTCCCCAGAAGGCTATATATGCTCTAAATCAGCATCAAGAATATAATAACCACTTCTCCCACAACCAGGATTCATGGGCCCAGAATTCACAGTGTGGAAATGGGAATAGTACCACTCACCATTATCCCTATCGACCCATTTGCATTTTTTTCTTCCAATTTCCATGACATGCTCTATTGGCTTAGAAATTTTAGTTTCCAAGTGGGAAAGGCTTGTACCAGTAGGCTAAACAACAATTCCATTGAACTGAAAGATTTCCTCTTAGGCTTATTGGCCTCCCCATTCTTCTGAGTCAGGAGGATGAAAAGGAGCTCTTATATTAGTGGAGATCTAAACTCCAAGGGAAAATGGGACCATTGCTTAAAATGAGGCAAGAAAGAGTATGTTTGGAATGAAGGAGATCCCTTGGCACAATTATATATTGCAGTCTTATTAGGGGAAAATTTGGGGTTGATTTGAGAGGGCAATGGGAGTTTTCTTGAAGAGCATTGAGCAAATGGTTGAATGTCACTTGGGATAGTACAACTTTGTCACTTGATTATTCAAGTATGAACAGAAAGCACAGTGCTTCACTTAGAAAACATTTAGCGTGAGATAAAAAAAGACTGACACTATTTTTATGAAGAATTCTTTTATAAAACCATGTACTCTATAGTATTTTATGTTTTCTTTGACTTTTTTATATTTTGCATGCTTGCTTATCAAACCAATTCATTTTGATATTCTCAAAATGCAATCTCACCTGGAGATGGATGGACAGAAGGTAGTGCATGTGAATGGTCTATAATTAACTGGAACTACTATGTCTTCACTAGTTTCCTTTCTTCCTTAACTGATTATTTTTAAATTCCATCCTTTTATCATTCAATAAAACACACACAATGAATTGAATAGAAATGGGGTTAAGAAGGAGAAAAATAGTTTTAAAGAACTTACTGTGGAGCTGGGGACCTGCTGTGTGCTGAGTGGCATGAACTGAAGACTGCCACAGTGAACTCTATTTAGCTGTGAACCTGAAGGACCTTGCTCAGAACCTGATAGGGCCCCGCCTAGCATCCCCAAATAGTCTGGGACCTTTGGTTGCTCACTTGGGTACTGATTGAGCCCTGCCCAGTGACCCCAAGGAGCTGGGTAACTTCAGTGGGCTGTATGGTGTGAGCTGAAGACCTCCACAGTGAACTCCACCTAGCCATACAGCCTTAGTATATTGTGCAGAACTTGGTAGGACCCCACCCAGACACCCCAAGAAACTGGGGAGCTTTGGTGTGACATGCGGAGTGAGTTGAAGCCCTGCCCAGTGTACTCCACCTACCATTTAGCCTTGGTACACCACTCAGAACCTGGTAGGGTCCTGCCCAGTGACCTGAAGCAGACAGGGAGCTTCTATGAAGCACGTGGGTGTGTGCTGAAGGTCAAACCAGCATACTCCCCCGATTTGGGGAGCCTTTGAGTGCCACTAGGGACTCGGTAAGGCCTGTCTAATGTCCCTCCACTCAACTGTGGAAACTCCCTGCAGTATGGACAGCCATTCTAAATCCAAGAAACAATTGAGATTTTGCATTCAACTGCCCCAGGGGGATATAGGAAAGCGACAAAACAAAAGAGCAAAATATAATCTCAAACCTCTAGCCCATCCCAAACAAGCCTAGGAGACATGGACACAGAAGGAAATGTTAACTCTACACCTGAAACATCTGAAATGATAGCAACTAAAGTAAAGAAACAACTCCATGAAGCTATAAAGGAATTCAGATCAGAAATAATCTCCCAGGTAAAACAAGAAATGGTAATAGTAATGAAAGAAATGCTAAACATATCTAAAGAAGGCATAGTTAAAAAAAATAGAAGAACATGGCAAAATGATGGAAACTTGAATGAACAATGTAAGAAATGAAGCATGAAGCAGATTCAAAGAGATATCCAGGGAATCAAAAATTTCATCAAAAGCTGGCAAAACCACCTCAATGAATGAATGTGAAGATAGACTTTCAGACCCCAAAGACAAGATTGCAGCTAGTGAACAGGAAAGGAAAGATCTTTTAAAAATAAGGAATCAGGAAGTAACAATTCAACAGTTGCAACATGATGCAAAGAAAAACAATATAACATAAATTGGTGAAAATGAAAAAGAAGGTGTCGACACAAATGATATAAAAAAACTATTTACAGAAGTAATAACTGAAAGTTTTTCAAACATGGGAAAGGAAACTGACATACAGATAAGTGAAGCATATAGAATTCAAATTAGCCATAACCAAAATAAATCTACACCCAGACATATAATAATCAACATCCCAGAAATTCAACATAAGAACAGAATATTAAAATCTGTTAGAAAAAAGAAACAAATCACCTGTAAAGGAAAGCCCATCAGAATCACAGCAGACTTCTCAACACTAACAATAAAGTCAAGAAGAGCATGGAGTGAAGTATTTCAAAGTCTAAAGGAAAACAACTTCCAACCCAGATTGATGTACCCTGCAAAACTATCCTTCAAAATTGATGGAGAAATAAGATACTTCCATGTCAAAGAATAGCTGAAGAACTTCATAAACACCAAACCAACCCTGCAAAAAATACTGAAAGATATTCTAGATAGGCATAAAAATAACTATGACTTCAGGAACACCAGCAGAATAAAACCACTAGGCAAAGCAAACAATTAAACAGAGGAGAAAGGTAAAGAAACAACAGCAGAAAGATAACATGACAAAAATAAACCAAAATATATCACTTATAACTATAAATGTAAATGGCCTCAATTCACCAGTTAAAAGAAACAGACAGGCAGAATGGATGAAGAAACAACATCCAAGCATATGCTGTATACAAGAACCCCATCTAACCCAAAAGGTCTGAAAGTCAAAGGATAGAAAACAATACTTCATGCAACAGGAACCCCCCCCAAAAAACAAGGGTAGTTATTCTGTTTGCAGACAATGTGAACTTCAAAACAAGAATGATCAAAAGAGACAAAGAAGGTCACTACATACTGGTTAGGGGAAAACTTCAAGAGAAAGAGACAACAATCTTGAGTATACATGCACCAAATATGGGAGCATCCAGCTATATAAAACAAATATTAATAGAGATGAAAAATCAAATAAACAATAACACAATTAAAATGGGAGACCTTAACACTCTATTGACACAAAGAGACAGATCAACTAGGCAGAAAATCAGCAAAAAAATAAAAGAACTGAATGAAACTTGTGAACAAACAGACTCAATAGGTGTGTACAGAGTGTTCCAACCAACAACAGAATATACATTCTTTTCAGCTTCACATGGGACTGTCTCAGTTACTTTTCACTAGTTGCTGGGACAAAACTCACAGCACCCAAAATTAGGGAAGGAAAGGTTTATTTCTTATAGTTCTTGAAGGTTTCAGTCCATAATCAACTGGTTCCAAGGCAGAGTGGCATGACACTGGGACAACACTTCAAGGCAGCAGCCAGAGCATAAAGGGACAAGAGCAAGCATCTTTTTCTCCCTTATATTGTACACAGGACACTTACCCCATCTCCAGGGTGGGTGTAACATTCACAAATGTCCTTTCCTTCCTTTCCACAGGATGAGGATATATACAATTTAAGAACCCTGGCTCCCTGCTGCGTCTCTCAGCTAAACTTCTAAACTTCTCAAGTTGACACAGTGTATCAACCATAACAATCCACTCTTGTCAAGCTGGCAACCAGTCACATTTCTTTAAATCAGTCTGCAGATACCAAGGCATGCTTATTCTTAACATTTTGCAACTTGAATATTATAACACATCTTAACAATCCTTAAGAACTAGCATTAAGTCTATCAACATTATATTATATTAGAAACAAAACATTTTGTTCTTGGACCCCCAAAGACTCATGTGCATCCCTTTATATAAAAGGCATTTAGTCCATCTGCAAGAGTTGCCAAAGTTCTATCAGTTTCAGCATTGCTGAAAAGTCCAAGTCCCAAATCTCCTCCAGGATCTATGGCAAACTCTTAACTGTAACCCCCTGTACAAACGAAAACAAAGTTAAACACTTCTAACATGCAATAGCACAAGATAAACATTACCATTCCAAAAGGTAAGAACAGGGGAATACAAAGGATTGGGACCAAAACAAGACTAAAATCCATCATGGCAAACATTAAGTCCTGTGGTTCCATGTGCAACATTTGAGACAATCTGCGGCAAATTGTGAGCTCCAAAGAGCTTGTGCGGTTCCACCTTCATGGCATTTCTGGTGGTTACCAATCCCACAGCTTCTCTCTTGGACTGGCTTTGCTTCCTCCTTGCAGGTTTCCTTAGATGAACAACGTTCCTGGATTTTCCAAACTTCTGAGTTCTCCATTGCACCTTCGGCTTCACACACTGCCCTCTCAGGGTCACATTGCTGGGCCTCCCAGGTCTTCTGAAATCTGGGTGGAAGCCTTTTAAATCTCAGAACCCTTGCACTACATGGATGATGCCAAGGTCTGCTGCCTGCTGGAGCAGTAGCCAGGCTCTCCTCTCTCTTGGCTGTGGGAGTCGAGTGCCTGGATTGCTGATCACTCTGAATCTGGTTCTGAGGAACAGATTCTCTATGCTGTCTCCATTCTGGAACATGGTGCAGCCACCACCGCCATTCTGGAACATGGTGCTCTGAGGCTTTCTCCTCTAAGCAAAGTCTTTCATTTTTGCATCTTTGAGGCTGCAAAGCATGGGGACCACCTGCCTCTTCCCATGAGGCCCACGCCCATCTTTTTTATTCTGTCCCTTCTCAGCAATGGAGATCTCAGCTCTCTCATTACAGTCCACAGCTTTACTGGAGCTTCCTTTCTGGTCAAACTCATGATGTTTTAAATCATCCTGCTGGGATTTTTGCTTTTGATTACCAATGTAAATCTGGCTAAAATCCCCCCCAAATAGCCAGGCCACCACTTCAGCATTAGACTGCCTTGAAATTTCTTCTGCCAGATTAATTAGTCCATCACCCTTAATCTTAGTCTCAGGCAAAGTCTCTGGGCATGGTCAGAATCCAGACAGACTTTCTGCCAAGCCATAACACACATCATGTGGCGTCCAACCACCAATGCAGTCCTTCTTCCCAGCACAAACCTCCTGAGCCTGGGCTTTACCAGCAGGCTTTCTATTAGTCTTCTGGTCTTCTGAGCTATGACCAGAATCTCCCATACAGAACAACCTAAGCTGTTCCAGCGCCACTCTTCCAGGCAACATCTCTGAACCTTTCCAAACTCTTCCCACAAGCCATTTCCAAAGGCTTTTGAACCACAGGGTCAGGTTTACTCACAGCAACGACCCCACTCCTCTGGTACCAAATTCTGTCTTGGTTACTTTTCACTAGTTGCTGGGACAAAACACCCAACACCTAACATTAGGGAAGAAAAGTTTTATTTCTTACAGTTCTTGGAGGTTTCAGTCTATAATCAGCTGGTTCCAAGGCAGGGTGGCATGACACTGGGACAACACTTCAGGGCAGCAGTCAGAGCAAAAAGGGACAAGAGCAAGCCTCTTTTCTCCCTGGTTTTGTACACAGGACACACCCTCCTCTCCAGGGTGAGTGTAGCATTCACAAATCTCCTTTCCTTCCTTTCCACAGGATGAGGATATATACAAAGTAAGAACCCTGGCTCCCTGCTGAATCTCTCAGTTAAACTTCTAAACTTCTCAAGTTGACAGTACATATCAGCCATAACAGGGACATTCTCTAAAATAGATGCATACTAGCCCATAGAACATGCTTAAGTATATGCAAAAAAATTGAAACTATTCTATGCGTATTATCTGATCATAGTGCCATAAAATGAAATTAATGACAAAAGAAACCACAAACACTCCATAAACACATGTAAATTAAATAATATACTCTTGAACAAACAATGGGTCACAGAAGAAATTAAAGAAGAAATTAAACAATATCTGCAAGCAAATGAAAATACAAATGAAACTTACTGGAACCTGTGGGATGCAATGAAAGTAGTCCTCAGAAGGAAATTTATTGCAGTGAATTCCCACATCAGGAAAACAGAACAAACACAAATAAACCACCTGATGCTACACCTAAAGCATCCAGAAAAAGAAGAGCAAGTGAAGCCCAAAGTCAAGAGAAGAGAGGAAATTATAAAGATCAGAGCAGAAATTAACACAACAGAGACTAAGAAAACAATATAAAGAATTAACAAATCAAAGAGTTGGTTCTTTGAAAGAATAAATAAAATTGATAAGCCACTAGCCAATCTTATTTTAAAAAAGGAAAGGAAAAGCTCAAATTCATGTAAATGAATTTGAAAAGGAATGGAAAGGGCAAAATCACTATAGACCCTGTGGAAATACAGTAGATCATCAATGCCTACCTTGAAAACCTTTACTATCACAGGTTCAATAACACAGAAAAAATGGGCAGAGTCCTAGAAACATATGAATTTCCAAAGCTGATTCACAAAGATGTAAAACTGCTGAATACCCAATTTCAGTTAATGAAATTGAAAATGTAATCAGAACCTTACCAACAAAGAAAAGCCCAGGTCCTGATGGATTCACTGCTGAATTCTACAAGAAATTCAAGGAAGATTTAATGCCAACACTCCTCAAACTCTTCAATGAAATTGAAAGGAAAGCAACTCTCCCTAACTCACTCTTGGAAGCAAGTATTACCCCAATACCAAAACCAGAGAAAGACTCAACCAAAAAAGAGAACTACAGGCCAATCTCTCTAATGAACATAGATGCAAAAATCCTCAATAAAATGCTGGCAAACAGAATGCAGCAAGTTGTAAAGAAGATTATACACCACTACCAAATGGGATTCCTCTCAGGAATGCACAGATGATTCAACATACGCAAATCAATAGGTGTAATACATTAATAGAGCCAAAGATAAGAATCATATGTTCATTTCAATAGATGCAGAAAAAACTTTTGATAAAAATCCACACTCATTCATGATAAAACCCTACAGAAAATCAGAATAGATAATCTCTGCTTCAATATGATAAAACCCATCTATGACAAACCAAAAGCTAGCATCATATTAAATGGTCAAAAACTCTAACTTTTCACTCTAAAATCAGGAAGAAGACAAGACTGCCCAGTATCATCACTCCTATTCAGTACAGTGCTTAAAACGTTAGCCAGAACAATTAGACAAGAGAGAGAAATAAAAGGAATAAGGATATGAAAACAAGAAGTTAAATTACCATTATTTGCACATGACATGGTGCTCTACATAGAAGACTCTCATTGAAAGACTTCTAGATGTAATAACCAAATTCAGTAATGTAGCTGGATACAAAGTCAACACTCAAAAATCAATAGCATTCCTGTCCACAAGCAACTTTCCTGTCACTGAGAGAGACATAAGAGAAACCGCACCCTTCACAAAGCATCCAAAAAAATGAAATGCTTAGGAATCAATCTAACAAACGAAGTAAAAGATCTATTCAGTGAAAATTACAGTGCTCTGAAAAAAGAATTGAAGAGGAACTCAGAAAATGTAAAGACATTCCTTGTTCATGGATAGGAAGAACAAACATTGTGAAAATGGCCATTCCTCAAAATTGTTATGCAGATTTAATGCAATCCCAATCAAAATACCATTAGCATACCTCACAGATGTAGAGAAACCATCCCTAAAATTCATGTGGAACCAGAAGAGACCTAGAATAGCAAAGGCAATTCTGGCCAACAAAGACAAGGCAGGAGGGATCATAATCCCTGACTTGAAGTTATACTACAAAGTTACCGTGATAAAATCAGCATGGTACTGGAATAAAAACAGACCTGAAGATCAATGGAATAGATTAGAAGATACAGCCACAAGTGCGCTTAGCTGCCTTATCTTTGAGAAAGGGGCCAAACATGTACACTGGATGAAAGATAGCCTCTTTAATAAGTGGTGCTGGAAAAACTGACTTTCCGTATGCTAAAAACTTAAACTAGACCCTTATCAGCATGCAGTAAAACAAAGTCAAAATGGATAAAAGATCTAAATATTAAAACAGAAACACTAAATATGCTGGAAGACAAAGAAGGTAGAAATCTTGAAGACATAGGGGTAGGCAGAGAATTCGTGAACCAAAATCAAACTGCACAGGAAATACTTCCCAGAATCAACAACTGGGATCTTGTTTTACTTAAAAGTTTTTGCATGTCAAAAGAAATCCCCAACTGAATGAAAAGAAAATCCACAAATTGGGAAAAAAGTCTTAGTCAACTGTCTCAAAGGACTTCTATCTAGAACATATTAAGAATTAAAAAAAAAATCAGGCCCCCAAAATTTAAAGACCCAATTCAAAAATGGGCATCTGAGATGAATACACACTTCTCAGATGAAGAAATATAAATGACAAATACATGAAAAAATATTCAGCACCATTGGTCATTAGAGAAATGCAAATTAAAATAACACTGAGATTCCATCTCACTCCAGAAAGAATGGTCAGGATCAAGAAAACCACCAATAACAAATGCTGAAGGAGCTGTGGGGAAAAAGGAACTCTTCTGCATTTTTGGCGGTAGTGTAGACTGGTGCAACTATTGTGGAAGTCAGTCTAGAAGTTCCTCTTAAAGCTGGGGTTGGAAGTCCCATTTGACCCAGCTATTCTGCTTCTGGGCATATTTCTGCTAGAACTGAAAGCATCATGCCACAGTGATAAATATGCACCCATGTTTTTAGCAGCACAATTTGAATAGCTAAATCTTGGAAACAACCTAAGTGCCCATCAGCTGAGTTATGTATAAAAAAGATGTGGTGTTTTTATACAATGCAATACTGCTCAGCTATAAAGAAGGACCACACTGAGACTTTTAAAAGTAAATGGATGCAACTTGAGACCATACTCATAAGTGAAATAAATCAAACGTGTAAATACCATACTGTCTCCCTAGTATAAGAAGCTGAAAAAGTAAATAGGATACAAAATCTTCAGTAAATATTGAAAAGGTAAGAAACTGCTCAAAGGGGAAAAATAACTCAGATAGGGAAAAGGACAAAAGAAAGATGAGAAAAGAAAAAAGACATAAATTTGTAGATATACACTTAAGATTACTAAGATGTCTGTACTATTAATTCTATTAGTTCCTGGAACAAAACAGTTCACATTCATAGGATTAGATCAATCTTGCATGTCTATATCTGGTAATTTGAGTAACACTTTTGAAGATAATTATGCAAAATAACAAAATTTGTTACGTTCCTACCACCTTGTTTTGAAAGCCTACATTGTTATTGTTTTGGGCTCTTTGTCATTGTTATTTATTTGTCTCTTTTGTTTCTTATTTTTTATACTTTGTTTTGTTTTTCCCTCTATTACAGAAAGGATAGATGTACATGTATAGGCTTATATATGCCTAGAACTTCTCCTAAAGAATTTACATGAATTGATTTTATTATGTGTGATGGCATGAACCACTACATTGAAGAAAATGAGACATTATGGTAGCCATTGCTGATTTCCTATCATCTTGTTTTGAAGTCCGATAATGGTTTTATTCTTTGTTTTGATTGGTTTTAGTCTGTTTTTTATTATTTGATTTCAATATGTGTGAAGGCATGGACAGCTATTTTGAAGAGAACAAGAGACATTATGGCAGCCATTATTGATTTTCTGTGGTCTGGTTTTGAAGGCCCATAAAGCTCTCATTCTTTTGTTTTGATTGGTTCTATACTATTTTGTTTTGTATTACTTGGTTGTGTGTGAAGGTATGAACAACTATTTCGAAGAAAACAAGAGACACTGTTGATTTCCTGTTGTTTTGTATTCAAATCTTGTGTTACTTGGATTGTTTTGCTCTGATCTGCTTTGTTCTGTTTTGTTTTGTTTTATTCTCTTTAAAATTAAAAAAAATGAAAAAAAACTATGGATTTTTTTTATGTTAGGATCTAAAGTAGTAACCTTTGACAAAGCTCTCAGAGTTAGTTATGCAAAATCTGTTAAAATTCAAGCTATATCTTAGAAGAATATCAATCTATTTTTATTAATTCTATTTTTATTATACTGAACACATAAGCAAATTCCATAAACATAGATTGGATAAGTTTTCTGTATTTCTTTCTCAGAATTGTGAAGAATTGGGGCTCTCCATTTTTAGTTTTATTTTTATCAAATTAGGGTTTTAAAGTAATGCATTTTAATTATCTGCTAGTATAAAATAGGATTGCAATGCTAGAAATAATATAGAAATTTACTAAATTTTATTTTTAATATTTATTGTTTACACTTTTTTTTTCTATTCTGAAGTATTCCAAGAAGAGAGCTATGTCTGCTTTTTGTTTGCTTGCTTCATTGGTGCTTCAGAATACAGATGAAAAGTCAGATAAAATGTGAAAATATGATTGAATTTCTCCAAAATGCTTATTGCAGGAATTTATTTCATAAGATAAGTTGTATATTTTTATATTAAATTTATTTATTTTTGCTATGTAATTCTACATTGTTAAAATTATGTTGGCCATAACTATCCTTTAAATATTTAAAAAACTTAATGAGATCTTTTTTCCTGTGTATTTCTTTTTTTATATGAACTATTTATTCTTCTTGCTAATAATCACAGTTCCTTTAACTCTTTAAAGGGTCATAACACCAGGTTATAATGACCCATCCCATGCTTTTCTACTGTAAATTTGTACATTAGCGTAATAGTAGCCAGCTGTGCTCAGTAGTTGTGCCTGGGGAATATGGGAAGTAATCTTTGTGTTTATCCACTTGTTATTACAAATGGTAAGGTGTGTGCACATGTGCAAAAGTGTCAAATTGGAAATTTTAGCTACATTTATGCTTCATCTAACAGGTTTTACATATGTTTTACCTGAGCATCACAGGGGGGTAAAATATACCCATACCATTCTTTTGCTATGTTGACACGTATTTTACCATAGTGGAATATGGGTATGACTCACAGCTGTGGCCAGGGAAAGAAGAAAACCCATCTGGGCATTCACACACTTGGCAGATGAATGGCAAGGTGTATACAGAGATCCAAAGCAGCAACAGTGAGTTTTATCCTTGTAATGCTCATTGCTACATTTCAGTGCATTTAGGATTTATTTTTTTAAAAGGTTCATTTTGATTTTTCTTGTAGAAGTAGCCCAATTTGGTACAATGACACATGAAAAAATAGATATCCAAGTATTGGAGGAAGTTGAAAGTGAATCATCAGGTCACTCATACATGGATGATGAAGATGATAATGACTTTGACATTGGCCATATGAGCCAAAGTTTCTGTGACAGTGAAATGGATCAAGAATCAACTAATACATACACAGGGAATACAGACTTTCTTGATTCAGATGACAAAAAAACAACATTGTGTGTACATATTTGACTAGTCAAAATGGTGCAAAATTGTCATGCAACTAAATGGAATGATTCAGTGTTAGAACTAGGTCCAAAAATATAGTGAGAGTCTTGGCCTGGGTGAAATCTATTGGACAGAATGCCAGCACTGCCATTGGATGTTGGAAACTGTTTGTAACAGACAAAATGCTACAAAATGTTGTACAAGTATACAAATGCTGAAATACAAGTAAAATGGTCTGTATGCACCAATGGCCATATTCAAAAATGTATTTATTATGACACCTCACTAGTTGAACTGAAGCATTCATAGGTCTACTATACTTAGAAGCACTTTCTCATGGTCATCACAGGAATGCAAAAACTTCTGGAAAGGCTATGGGTGAGGGCTTGAAGTTTGTAGAATAACGATGATGCAGAAGAGATTTGGTTTCCTTCAGAGCTGCCCAATCTTTGACGATGAAACCACCTGCCAAGAAAGAAAACTAACTGATAATCTGGCTGCTATCTACCCGTGGTTAAGGGGATTTGTGGGTAACTGTCAAGCAACTTACACATCATCTGAATACATGACTATTGATAACATCTTGCAGCATTTCACAGTCACTGTTGCTTCAGATAATATATTTCTCTCTCCTTCCCAAAAAAATCATTCAAAATATGGGATAAAAATTTATGCTCTTGAAGATGCAAACAATTATTATGCTTTCAGTTTATAAAGTTATCCTGGAAATCAGCCACCAAGTCCTTATTCATACAGTAAAGAAGGAAATGATGTTGTGAACAGACTTGTTGCTCCCATCTCCAGAACTGATAGGAATGTAACATCAACAATTGGTTTACCAGTTTCCAATGGGTGTTACATTTGCTAACAGAACACAAGTTGACCAGCACAGAAACTGTATGCAGGAGCAAAGCAGAATTTCCAAATGAAATATTTAAGTTGCAAAACATAGAATTGTATAGTTTAATCTTTGGATTTCAGAAAGATATGACATTGGCTTCATACAAGGCAAAGAGAAACTGGTAATGCTGTTGTCAACATTTCACTGTGATAGAAATATTGACAGGGAAACCACAACAAAATGGAAGACTGAGATGGTGGTAACTTTCTATAACAAAACCAAATGCACAGTAGATGTCGTTAATGAGCTACGTAGCACCTATGTTGTCACTGGAAATACAAAGTATTGGCCAATGGTTATGTTTTACTCAATTCTAAATATGTGCAGTATATTTTCTTTGATAGGGTACAAAGAAAAAACACGTGCAAAAATATCACGGAGAAACTTCCTTAAAACATTGGGACTTGTGCTCATAAGAGCTCATTCATAGTAGAGGAAAAACAAAATGTTTCTGCCCAGGGAACTACATAAAAAATTGTGGAGCACACTAGTGAGCTGACAGGTGAACGGGCAGGTGCAGCATCACAAAAACCTACTGTGAAAATCAGGAAGATGCCATCTGTTCCCTATAAGAAAGGACAGGAAAACAAAACACATGTGCTCTCAGGATAAGTGATACTTGTGCATGGAACATGCAATTGTCATGTGTCAAGACTGACTTGGATGTGACAGTTGAAGCAAAGATTATTTCTGCAGTAGACCTTGGTATTTACATTGCAGTTCACATAGGTTTTTATTTCTGATGTTATCTTTTATGTTTTGTAGGAAAGCAAACAGCTGATGTGAAAGTGTTGATGTCTATTCTAAACACTCGATACATATTTGATATTTTATTTTATTGATATCTGATTTTCCTGCTAAGTATACATTGTACAATATGGTAAGAAGCTCCTGACAGAACAGTGAACAAGAGAGGGGAAAAGGATGGCCTGCCGCATAAGAAAGGAAAGCTAAGCACACATACCGCCAATATAAGACATGCCTGTAGAAGATGCAGTTGTCACTTGTAAAGACTGTTTTGTAAACACTAGTTTTAGGAAGTTGGGTGCTAGGTCAAGTTCCCTACACTAAATAATAAATGTGAGTATTATATACTTATGTTAGTGTACTTTTATGACAAATCAGTGGACCTGTACCCTTAATCTTTACACATTTTATTTCTTCTTTTCTTCAATCATGCAGTTCAGAACACAATATTCATTTTCCAGGTTTGTCCAAATGATTAAAGAAAACCATTAATCTTTTTCTTGAATTTGTTTAAGGGTAAGCATATTTTTAACACTTTTTTATTAATTAAATTTAAGATTGTTTTAGAGGAAAATGCCTGTAACTTTGGGAAAATTGGGAAGATGTCTCAAAGGTCTCAGTGTCAAGAAGAATGACACTTTCCTTACAGAATTTAGTCAAATAGTCTTAGTTATTCAGATGAAAATGACAAATCTGGATAATAGGATAAAATCCCATGCCAGGATGATTAATAAAATAGAAATTCTAGAGGACGAAAGGCATAAATGCAGAATTTTAAGATGTTTCATGTAATTACTTTAATTCTTTCAGATACATTTTTTCTCAAAAAATAAGTTGTACTAAATAATTTATTTGACTTAAAGTCTTAATGTTATATCTGTGTCCATTAACAATAAAATTACCTATTTTATGAAATACATCTTATTTCTAAATATTCTCTGTTCAGTATAGATTAATGTTGTTAAAGAACGTGTTTTGCAATGTTTTTCCTAAGTTGATTGGCTTGGTAACATTTACTAGAACAGCAACCAAAGTGAAAATATTGTATTAGTGTTTTCATGTAGTGAGTTTGCTTATTGGTTGAAACTTCAAGAAGTGACCTGTAGGTATGTGTGGTGGAGAGTCCCGCCACTAGGTGGTGGTGTGGTCTTGGCCGGTCAAGGATGAGGCAGCGGATAAAAAGATGATCATCAACAACTGTATCTGTATATCCATATATCCATATCTATATATCTATATGGAACCATATATATAATTGTTTTTCATACATGTATGTGAAGAACAATTTTATATAAGGAAGACATACGCCGCTTCAGAGATCAGTGGAGTATAATATACAAACTTAATGGAAGACTTTCTAAATTCCTGTTTTAGAGAACGAACTCTACAGATAGGTGACCTGGAGCAGTTATTAAAAATTAGGCATTTTCGTCGTCAATCTGGATTCTGATTTGGTTCTTTTATTTGCTTCCTGTCTTCTTTTGAGCAGAGTGCTCTGTTGTATTCTCAGAAGCAGCATAACTCAATCTTCTATTATGGTAGCTCTTCCTTTTTCATTAATGTCTTCTCTGTACTCTTTCCATTTTTAACTTTTCTTTTTTGGTGGTGAAAGGAACATATGTACTTGACATTTAGGGAATACTAAACATGTGACATGTGTGTATTGTTTATATACATACACTATCTATATCTATCTATACCTATCTATCTATATCTATCTATATCTCACAATGCCTGACACTGGTAGTATGTATTCAATAAACATTTATTTACTTAATACAATATAAATTTAGCTTAATTTAATGCACTCATTCTATTTAATGTCCTTGCACTGTAATGCACTGTATTTATAAAAGGAATGGATACAGTTCAAGTCTCAGAAGTTAAGTGACATCACTAACACCCATAGCTCAGGACCATGGAGAAAACACGGCCACAGCAGGGCCTCAGCCACAGAATGCTTCGCAACACTGCATTCTAAGCCCAGTTTCAGTACGCTCTGCTCTCTCTCTCTCTGTGCTTGTGCTTGCTCATCTGCAGTTTGCTTCTTTCTCATGATCACAGAATCACTAGAAGAAACCTAATATGACATTAATATTACACTCAACTCTTCCAAGTGGACAAATACTTTAATAACTCTGAGTGGACTACATTTTCTTCTAGTCATGAAATACACATATCTCCTTCTTTCCTCGCTTAGTTTTTATATAGTTTAGATCATGTTATGTAATTTTATTTTGTACAAGTTGTGTTAAAAAATATAGCATGCATTAAAATAAAAAATATTACATTAAAACTTACATGCTTGCAGTGC
>RJWM01023633.1:0-31876 GCA_004363535.1 Dasyprocta punctata
AAAAAAAAAAAAAAAAAAAAAAAAAAAAAAAAAAAAAAAAAAAAAAAAAAAAAAAAAAAAAAAAAAAAAAAAAAAAAAAAAAAAAAAAAAAAAAAAAATTGAGAAAAATAGCAGAAAAGGAATTTAAGATGTTGCATGTATGTTTAACAAACCCATATAATCAGCAATGCAGGTACAACTATCTTCATTTTCCAGATGAAGAGGTTGAAAAGTAAAACCCTGAAGTTGAATAACATAGGAAATGCTATTGCCTTGGAGAAGGAAAATATATCGAGTTAAGTTGGTAAAAGCAAAACGAATGGTCAGTAAATTAGTAGGAGGTATTGGTAGAATTCCACAAATACAGAGAATATTGTTGAGTAATTAAATGTCCATGACCACAGTTATGAGCCAAGAACATTGTTGGACACCAACAACTCCAACTGTGTTGAAGATCTTGGCTAAAATAGAGCGATGCTGGCCTGGCTCCTAGTTGCCCCAGCTATGAGTATATTCCTCATGCTAATGATATAATGAGCAATGCAAATTGAATAAAAATTAATTAGATGCAGAGTAACTCATACTTTAGTCAACTCCACCTTGGAGATATTGCAAGAGAATTTACAGGGTCAAGGCAAATGGGCAGTAGACAAAGGATAAGGTCATAAGGCTGTAGGTTTGGGTTAGATATAAACAAGAGCTGGTAATACTAACCAGTTCATGTCTTTCTGATATCATTGAAGTAGGTGCCTGTTGGTGATTCTTCATTGCCTCACCTGTTTTACCAGGAGACATCCCTTCAAAGAAGAGAATTGGAAGACAGAGCTCAAAATTCCAACCAATGACTGAAAATTTACTTGGATTACTAGAAATCATTACAACTGCCTTTTGTATTTACTCTATTCTTTGATGTAATCAAGAAAGATAAAATCTATGCAAGTCTGTACATACAAGAGAAAGTGAGTGCTCACAAAATACTGGGCTTTTGCAACAAAAGATTAATTCCTGGATGCTACACTTGCCTTTCATCTGCTAAAGACATTAGATAACTTCCTTAAAGCCTCACTTCCCTTTCTGTCAAAGAGAGTATTTGGGGATTGTGATGGTTAGTTTTATGTGTCAACTTGGGTCATGGGCTCCTCATGCATTTGGTTAAACATAATTCTGGCTATTTCTGAACAATGAGATTAGCATTTGGGTTGGTAGAATAAGTCCTTTTCCTGTGCAGTGTGAATGGGCTTCATTCCCTCATTCAGTCTGTTGAAGGCCTCAATAAAGCAAAATGGTTGAGAAAGGGAGAATTTGTTCTCCCCCCACTCATTTTTCTTCCAACTGGGACACAGGTCCTCCACTGATTTTGGGCTTAGCCTTCAACTGCAGTTTACACCCTCATCTCTTTTTGATCTTCAGCTGTCGTCTACAGAGTTTAGACCTTAGCTTACAAAGTCCTGCATGCTGACTTCTTATAAAAGAATCCATAAATTTGTATTTTTCTATTACTTTTGGTGAACCTTGACTTATATAGGATAATACCTTCCTCATTTGGGATTCTTAGCAAAGGTTTTATTTAGTACAGTACATCAATACTAAACAGAGAAAAAGAGAGAGAGAGAGTGAGAGAGAGAGAGAGAGAGAGAGAGAGAGAGAGAGAGAGAGAGAGGAGCCTTGTTACTTAGTCTTAGGAAAAAAAGCACACACATATAACCCAAGAATAAACATTGCTAATTATCCTCTAAGGACAAAAAGTAGAAGGTCATGGATTACAATATGAACTTTGCAACTGGATAGAAACTACTCCTTAGCTGTCATTGGATTTTGGACTACTTATCTAGTCTTGAGCTTTTTCAGTTTTCCTCCTCTATTAAATTGGGTCAACACACATTTATCAAAAATTTTAAACATAAATGATGACAACATGAATAATCTCTCACTCAGTAAATGGGAGCATCATAGTTACAGGTAAAATGACTTCCCAAGACAACTTAATTGCTTAGTGTGGATGGAATCCTGATGCAAGCCCCTGAGCATTCAGCCGGATGCCACTCTTTAAAACACTCATTGTGCTTAGAGTCATCCAGTGGTATCACTGAGAAAAGTATCTGTGGTACTGCTTTAAAATAAATACATACTTTCCTAAGTGTCTTTTTCCCTAACTGCACTATTTTACCAGGCAAAAGGAACCTTCACTTGGGATGAACAGGTCCTGTCTTTCATTTCCTAGCCACTGAAATAAAGTTATCTCCTAAGGAGAGTCAACTATCTTACATCTTGGGATCCTCTGAGTAATTTAATTAAAACTCTGAATGACTGATGCCAGCCTCCTGGGGCTGAGGGTGAGGCTGTGGGCATGGCAGGTGGAAGCCCCTATGGAATAAGATGCCTGTGGCTACATGAACCATTGAGTACCAGACATCCAAGATCATTATTCATAATTGCTCAAAATGATTGCTTCGAAAGGCACTGACATAAAAGTGGAATTACTTTGTGGAATAGAAGATAGATTTTTTTATATAATAGGTATAAAAGCATGAGAAAAGATAAAAACCATTTAACATGCTAATAGCCTTCAAAGCACTCACTCGCTGATAGGAGAAGTGTCAAGGAGATTTGAACAATCGACACTGGAATAGTACCCAACTAACCTTCATTGCATTCAGTGTAAATACATTGCATAATACATATTATTATTTTGTGACTAATATGAATCTGTCCTTTACATCAGGATGTACATTGGGCACACATCTACTCAATGTCCTCATTTTTCTGAGGCAAATATGGCTGCTTATTTTCAAGTAGGAATTCCCTTTCAAGGTTGCATGACCCAGGAAACCTGAATTTCCACAAGACAGTGACAAACAATGATAATTTCTGGACAAAACCCCAAATCTGTCGTCTAGTTCAGAGTTCTGCACATTTCCTGGAATGTAGGACACAGCTTATCACAGCTCTGCGTAGTTAGCTTGAGTGTGCACTTGATATTTTGGTCCAATTCTGGGTAGATGAGGCCACAGTCCCACTGTCTCACTGCTGATTACAAGAATTTGTCCCCCTGTGCCTCTCCTAGGGGTGCTTTTAAAATCTTAGGAGCATTTTATATGGTTTTCATCTTTGCTCATGTCTTTGTGTTTATTTTACAAATTATAAATTCCACTTATTTGATCAAATAAAACACCTAGGTTTGTGCTTAACTTTTTGGGGGGATGGAGGAGGCAACACTCAAGGCCCTGGGAAACTTTTTTCTGAGCAGCAACCACATTCACTCTTACATGCATTCACCTTTACACACACATGTGCACGCATGCACACACACACATGCACACACAATTTCACATTGGATTTTAAAGTATCTGTGCTTGGAAAGCTAAAGTATGATTGATTTTGGTAAAGGAGTAAAAACAGCGGCAGTAGTATGCTTAGGGATTGCATTAATCTATTTTGCATCACTACAACAAAATGCCCAACTCTGGGTAACAGAGAAGAAAACAAGTTTATTTAGCTCACAGTTGTGGAGGCCTAGTGGTGAAAATCATGCAGCTCACATGTTCAGCTGTTGAAGAGGCTCACACCAGGTACGTCATAGTGTGTGATGGCATGGTGAGACAGAGAGGAATGACACAGAAAGAAAGGAAGATGGAGAGTGACTCAGGGACTAGGCCAACTGTTTCATAACAGCTCTCTTGCAAGAACTAATCAGAGTTCCACAAGAGCAGCATCATCTCCTTCCCAGTACAGCACTCTCATAACCCTAATTACCATCTTCTAGGTTTCATCTCTTGGAGGGTCCACCATTTCCTACTGCATCACCACACTGAGGACCAAGCTTCCAGCAAGCAAGTGTTGAAAGGAAAACTCAAGCATATCCATCAGGTTTGGAGGGAAGGAAGGGGAAGCTAGCAGGAAATTAAGCTTTTTCAACTCAAGGATCAACCAATTCTTGGGTATCTCATCTGCTTTTCACTGGCTGATGACACAGAACAAGTTTCTTAGAGCTTCAGATCCCTTTTCTCTGAAAATGTATACTTAAAGGGGAGATGAGGGAGGTAGCTCAGTGGCAGAGCACTCTCCTACCATGCATGAGGCTGTGGGGTTGATTCCCAGCTGTATATATACAGGCCCAGGTATTTGGTTAAACATCATCCTTAGAGTACAAGGGGAAGATTCCTGGGAACGTGAATGAATGCCATTATGCACTTTTATGGCTGGGTTTCTGAAGAGTCTATTAAGAATCTTAGGTAATAGGAAAGAACCAGGAAGGAAGGCAGGGAGATAAAAAGGGTAAGAAAGAAAAAGGCATGGAAGGAGAAAGGGAGGGAAATTGGACAGAAAAAAGAGAAAGAGGGAGGAAGGGAGTAGAGAAAATGAGGAAGGCAAGCAGAGACAATTAGAGATATTCAACAAATTCATGTTGATTATCTCCTCCTCCACCAGGCAGGAAGCTAGGATCGGGATGCACAGACATATCTAAGCCTTGTTTCTGTCCTCAAAGGTTCAGAGAATAGAAAGGGCACTTTGTCTCTGCAGAGGGGTGCACAAACTGTTTGGGAAGGACACCGATGACACTCAGGAAAGGCTTCAAAGCAGAAGAGATACCTATGACAACAGTGACGTCAGCAGGCTAGATGTACTATATTTTTAGACCTCTTAAGCACCTATAAATTTGCACTGGTGGCCTCGCTAATTCATCATTTGAAACTCATTTTGCAGCTGGAATTGTTGAACAGGGACAGATGATCATCTGCTTGAGGGGAGCACTGGGGGAAGGAAAAGAAGGAGCATTGCCCAGAGCCAGCATTCTGGAAGGACTCAGAGTTAAGGGCAAGGTTAGTTAACAGACCAAGAAAAGAGACCAGGAGGAAGCAAGCAGGCACCAGGGCCAAGCACAAAACAGCCCGAGCCACTGGGAACCTTCCTGGGGGTTCAAATGGCATCAAGAACAGGAAGTGGCTGCTGAACCAGGTGACAGGAGCCAACATCTGGCTTGCTGTTCACACACATAAGTTTCCCAGCCCTGGGGACCGCTACACACTGACATAGGGAGAATTTCCTTCTTAATCTTTCTTTTTGTTTTCCAAGCATTACCATTTTCTGAGTAGAAATTGTTATTTTTGTCTGCCTGATTTTGTTTTTGCTTAGTCCCTGGCAAAATATGTAGGCATGCTCCAAGAAAATCCTTGGAACCAACCAGCTTCCGGTTAGTACAGCAAAGAGAATTGCATATATTTTAAAATGTATTTCTCATTGTTTATACTTACTACTCATGGAACATTTATATTTTTTAAATCTATTTTGGCAGGTATGCTTACCTACTAATGCATTTTATCATAAAGAGAGTGCTGTCACCTGGTGTGGCTCTCCCTTCCCTGGCCCTCAGTTTGACTTCCTTCTGTGACAGGGTATTAAACCGTTGTCTCATGAGAAGGACGGCTAAGAGAGAAGGAACATGAAGTAGTCTTTTTCAGGAACTAGGCAAGTTCCTTCTAGGTCCGTATTCATGATCTAACATTCCACAAATATTTATTGAGGGTCTACACTGTGTCAGAGAGTGAATTAAGCAGTTATGCACTTCATAATGAGCAGATAGCAAATAAAATGATGATCCCATAAGATATCACCCAGTGATGTGACCTTGTAGGTACTTTAGTCTGTGGAAGTACACTTTACAGCATTCACTCTGTGATGGACTTACCTGCAGATAAGCCTATCAGAACTTGTCCACATTGGTAAACATTAATAAGCACATGGTTCATCTGTGATACAGCACATGCCAGTAGTTCATTCCTTCCTATGGATAAATTCTGCCACACGAGAGTATATGTCACTTTTTCTTTATTCAATAGCTGACAGATATCTGAGTTACTTTTACTTTTTAACTATCATGAATAACATTGTAATGAACATGGCTATAAATGAACTTGCTCAAATTACTGTTTACAATTCTTTGGGTTATATAGCTAGGAGTGGGGTTGCTGAATTGTATGCCAATCCCATGTTGAGGTTTTTGAGGCACCACCAACTGTTTTCTATGATGACTGCATCTTTATAAACACTTCCTTCAAAAATGTAGCAATGCATAAGGTACCAGTTTTTCCCAGCCTCACCAAAACTTGGTACTCTTATTTTTAAAAATGATTTTCCTGAGGATGAAATGGAATGTTATTGTGATTTTGATTTGTATTTTCTTAATGACTTAATGGATGTTGAAGACATTCTCCTGTGTTTTTTGGCCATTTGTACATCTTCTTTGGAGCTGGGCATGTAGGTATATGTCTGCAATTCCAACACTTGAGGAGTCTGAGGCAGGAAGATAACAAGTTCAAAGCCACCCTAGAAAGTTTAGTAAGCTAATGACACCTTGTCTCAAAAAAATAAAAAATAAAAAAATAAAAAAGGATGATGTAGCTCAGTGAGAAGGCCCTAAGTTTAAACCCTAATACCAGAAAAAAAGCAATTGTGTATCTTCTTTGGAGAAATATACACTCAAATTTGTATTCCACATTCATTGGTAATAATAAAACATAGATTAGCTAAATTAGAGTAATAATCTCATTCTCATCATCAATTTTCTCTGTGAGTCCATTTTTAGTTCCTATGATGAAATAGTTGAGGCAAACCTCTTTAGAAAGTAAAAGATGTTTGTTTCGGCTGTGACCCTGGAGTGTAAGGTTGAGGGGCTACATCTAGTGAAGGTCTTCTTGTTAACAGAGTACCGAGCTGGCACAGAGCATCACAGCATGAGAGGCAGAGCACGTGTGCCCATCTCTCCTGGCATTACTCCCACTGCTTAGAAAGCCGTGAGGATTCAACCATGGACAATCCATCCTGATGATCTTATGGAACTCTAATTGCTCCTCAAGGCTACACTTCTAAACACCATGGTGGGATTGTTTCCTCCCTTGGAACACCTCACAATGAAAATTGAATTTCAACACATAAACCCTCAGGAACACACTCAAACCACATCTGAACCCTAGCAAAGTCCTTTGCCCATATGTAAACTGGTTTTCTTCTGAATGTTGACTATCAGGTGTTCTTTCCATATTCCAGATACTTAGCTCTTACCAGATTGGTGATTTGCAAATATTTTCTCTTTGGAGAGGTCCTTCTCACAAAAACCAGATTATAAAAGGTAGAGTGAAGCAAAATAAAAAAGCAAAGTTAATAGCAAGCTGCAGACTATTCTTTGAGAGATCGGTTAGTAAAGAGAAGAAGGTAAATAAGCAGTTTGTTTTATAATACTACAGGGTATGTAAGCAACAAAAGGTAAGGACAAAGGAAAAATACACTCATAGGTTCAGAAAGTTTGAGGGCTCAGAGAAGGGAAGGGTCCAACGATGTAGATGGAACTCTGAAACATGAAAATGAATGATAACAAGGAGTGACCTTGTTCTCCTGATTTCAGAATGAAACTGATGAAGCCAGGCTCCTCGTATCCTCTGCCATTTCATAAGTGGGGGAAGATAATTTACAATAGATTGAGTCGGTATTTTGAATTTATAATTTCTCCTGCATAAATTCAATGCCTTATTAAATAGTCATTTATCTTCAAAACAGCCTCAAGATAACACATAATGCCCATGCCTGTTCATTGCAAACATGAAATCAAAAGTCTTCTGAAAGCGCCAAATTTTCTGTATCTCCTAATTTCCAGACCAAAATATGTCATGAAGAATGGCTTCCTATTGCTCACACTGAGGGCAGCACGCTGAAAGTTTCACTGTGACAAACCCACCTCTACCACTCTATGAACTCTATGTGTTTATTCATAGTCATGTGTTTATTTATAGTTTATTCTGTGAATACCGTATTTCAAGATAGAGAAGGAAGTAACCTTGGCCAGTTGTTCCTGCAGAACTAGCCTGTGTTGCTTCTAAAACATAACAACGTCCTATGAACAAGAAAAATCAAGAAATGCTCCATCACTTTCTCCACTCTTGGAACCTAAGTACTCATTATTACACTGAGAGACCTGAAAAGCTCTGCAGAAGAGAAGCTACACTTGGTAAACCTGGATTTTCAAACCTCCTTTGAGTATGAACTGCTTTATTTTGTGTTTGTGCCTCTTACCCTGCCAAGGACTAGAATTCCAAAAAATGCGTTCGGAGAAATGCTGCCGATGCACAATTTCTTCTCTCGTGTAGTCTCACTAGTTTCATCTCACAAACCTCAGAAGAAGAGCCGATTCCTCTTTGCCACTCATTATCCTGCCCCCTCACGGTTCCTTTGCTCTTTGTTGTTCTATAGCAAGTGTTCCCATAAATGGCATTCTACAGAATCAGGTCCTAATAAAAGCTGATATGTATACACATATATGTTTGTATGTATAGATGTTCATATACACATATCCACATCTATCTACATATCCATGTAGAACACTATAACTGTTATTGTTATGATTATTGCCTCAATTTCTTTCTACTGTTTCTCTGGCACCCCTATGGTATTTTTATGGGCATTTTTGTGTTACATGGAGTTTTCCAGTGGAGATATCTCACAGGGTGTGGAAATGTGCCCCAGGGGTGTGGAGAAGGCTACAAATTAGGCCCCATATGAACACCCAGCCTAACTGCAAGGTGGTGAAGCAGCTGGCTTCCAGCCTGGCTGCATAGACGTCAAGAGAGACAAGCAGTTGGTTGGTAATGAGCTGGTTTGTGGAACCTATAACATCTTACCTGCTGCTGGGATCCTGAGCGCCTTCTGTAATTATTATGAAGTGATTCCATAAACATTAATACCATGTATTAAACATATGTGAGAGCATCAGATAGCAGACACTGAAATAACAACAGAACGTTAACAAGCACAAATGTTTTTGTGTTTGACAAAGCGTAGCACAAAACTTCCTTAAGTAGTGCCTTTCTTTTTGAAATATGTCAGTGAGTCTGGAACGTAATGATTCACATCAGATAAACAACAAAACAAGAAACAATGCACTAGGAAAAAGGGGCTAGACCAAATATGAATCTGAATTCCAATTTAAGGGAGCAGTTTGAGCTCCTCTTCCTCCATCTAGAATCTATAAATTATTATAAGAAGGAAGACACTTGATTCTAGTCTGGAAATGTTTAGGGAGCAGAAAGAGACTGGGCCGAGAACCAGGTCAATATGAAGTGGCAAACACCTAGTTACAGGACAACGTTTTTACTAATATCACCACCACAGCAGCGTCCCTTATGGATCAGATAAAGAAGAACAGAGGAAGAACATAGCTTCATTAAGGTAAAAAATGTAAAAAACAGATACATATGCATCTTTCACATGCGAAATATAGAAATGATGGAAAAATCAAATGAGTAGACATTGAGAACACTTGTCTTAGGAAAGGAGGTGTTTCCATGATAGGCAAACATTCCCCCTTCCCATATGCAGAGCACCACCACCCCCTGCAAGCTTAACATAGCAACTTTGCACTCCTGCAAGCCATGTGGAGCAAATTAAAGTGTCATGCAGGAGGCAACCCATGCACCACTTCGGATTTAGTTGTTACTGTAATGAAGAGGAGATCAAAGGCTCTGAGAGGAGTTGTGTCATAGATGCACAGACAACAGGTTTGGATGCGAGAAAAGTCCTGATTAAAAGACTCGAGAATCAGGTTGGAAAGTTTCAAACTAAATTTAGCACAAGGCAGAGAGGAGCAGAATGTGAAAAGCGAAGTCATGCCCACTTATACAACACCCACCCAGGAACACAGTAATTCATAAAAGAGAAAGAGGGCAGCGACAATAGGTAAAGAGTTTTAATGACCAATCACATCCTCTAATCAGAAGCTAAATTAAATAAAAGCAGAGCTGATGAAAAACCATTTGATTTAAGTTCTAAGAGGTTTTCAAGTAGATCTGACAATGCTGTTTGTGTGCTCTGATGGCTCTGGAGTCCAGGTAAGAGAAGCATTGTGATTTGATGTTTCTCCCGCAAGGGCAGATGGAATTCTGTTTCCAGAGAACATAGGCCAAAAATACAAGTGAAGAAATTGGCTCATGCTTAGCCAGAGGTTGATGATCGGTGATGGATTTTTTTAATAATAGGAATTACAAAACTTTGCTTAAAACTCTATGGAAAGAACCCCAGAGACCAAAGATCTATTTCATAATAGTAACAGAAAGAGATGGAAAAATCCCAAAGAGAAAACCTGCAGGGACCTACCTGAGTGACAAGAAGCCAGAGAAAATTAATAAGGGGCCAGACACAGCCCTTGCAAACCAAAGAGCTCGAGTGGCAGGAGAAAAATCACAAACTTTCAGCAAGTCAGAAATATTGCAGAGAACCACTGAGAATTAGGGCAAGTGAATTTAAACTGAGCTTTTCAAAATGAGGGAGAGATGTACCATTTTAGATTATGACGCGGCTACAACTGGAGAGTCTATGAGTCACTCACGTAGAGTGGCTTTGCCGGGTCAAGCTTTTAACCATAGATTCTGTTTTAACCTTTAAATCTTCTTTCCAGTCTGCTAATCTTTCTAGTACTACCACCCACTCCACCGTTCTTCCATGTGACTTAGGTGTTGGGGAAGAAAACAGTAGACTGGACCAGGGTCAGTTGTCACACGGCTCAAGCTCCAGTCTCAACTCCAGTGCTTAACAAATACTTACAGTCACTACACTTTCACTCGTTAAGTGAGAATAAGACTTCATTTCTTTAAATGCCATTTGGAGAATGAAATAAGAAAGCTCCAATTAAGCCAACAGCCGCCACCCTACATCAAACCGATAGGTTTTCAATAAAAGATAGCCATTATTCAAAAGCAACAAAATTCTATTCCATAATTCTCCTATAGACTATGGTCTTAAGTGTTTTAACTGGTTTCTTGGCCCAAGTTGGAAATCTAAATTGACCAAGCCAAGAGGATAGCTTTTTTTTTTTTTTTTTTTTGTACTGGGAATCGAGCTCACAACCTCATGCTTGCCAGGCAGGTACTGTGCTACTGAGCTATATCTGCAGCAAGAATGGCAAATTTGAGTCCAGCCTGGGAAAATTAGTGATTTAGTAAGAGCTTGTCAAAAAATAAAACTTTTCTAAAGAAGAGCTATGGATTCATTTACCTATAAAAGTCTCTAGATTATCCTTTTTTATGGCTGAGTAGTACTCCATTGTATAAAAAGACCATGTCTTTTTTATCCATTCCTCAGTTGATGGGCATTTGAGTTATTTCCAAAATCTAGCTATTACAAATTGTTCTGCTATAAACATGGGTGCACATATATTGTTGTGGTCCAACATTTTCAATTCTTCTGGGAAGATACCCAGAAGGGGAATAGCTGGGTCAAATGGGATCCCCAATCCTAGTTTTCTGAGGAATCTCCACACTGATTTCCACAGTGGTTGTACCAGTCTACACTCCCACCAACATTGGAGAGGGATTCCTTTTTCCCCAGAGCCCCTCCAGCATTTGTTATTGGTTGATTTCTTGTTAATAGCCATTCTTTCTGGGTTGAGATGGAATTTCAGTGTAGTTTAAATCTGCATCTCTCAAATGACCAGTGACCACACACATAAGTGAAATAAACCAGACAAACATGTGTAAACATCATATTGTCTCCCTAGTGTGAGAGGCTGAAAGAGTAAATAAGATCAAAAACGTGCAATAGATATTGTAAAATGCGAAGAAGCTTCAAAAAGAAAGAGAAATTGTGATGGAGGAATGGAGATAAGAAAAAGGGGAAAAGCAAGGCAAAACAAAACAACAACCACAACTATATATATATGATAGTTAAAATAGTTATACTACTAATTTCTCTTAGTTCATTGAAAAGACAGGTTTGTGCTAATATTATTTGGACAATTAAATGTTGATATCTTGTACTCTGAATCACCAATTCAAAGATAACAATAGACAATGTATTAACCATTTTTACCCTCTAATTATCTTGCTTTGAAATTTTGTTTTATTTTTCTCTTTAAAATAGAATTTTAAAAATACATAGTTAAATAAGTTAAAGAAAAAAAGAGCTATGGATATAGCTCATTGTGAAGTCTTTCAATACCTAGGACTACAAAAAAAAAAAAGAAGAAGAAAAAAAGGAAAAGAAAGAGAAGAAAGGAAAGAAAGAAGAAGGAAGAAAGGAAGGAAGGAAATACAAATTGAACAGTTTCTGCTTCTGACCATGAGAAAATAAAAAAACTCACTCAGCCTCCCACCATAAAAAATTAGAAGTTGCACTGAGTAGGGTAGAGTACACCAGTAATCCTGCACTCAGGAGGCTGAAGCAGGAGGATTGCCATGAGTTTGAGGCCAGCCTTGCTACGTAAATGAGTTCAAGGTCAGCCTGCACTACATAGAGAGACCCTGACTCAAAACACAAACAAAAAATATTGGAAGTGGATGAAATAGATAAACCACTGTTCCCAGACACTGAGCCACAGGCAATACATGACTGTGTCCTTAGTAAATAAAAACAAATAAAAGCATTGGCTTTTCCTCTAAAGGAAATTTCTGGATCCATTTGCAAACAAGAGGAACAGAGAATTTTAGAGAGGCTAAGGCAGCTCAAATTTTTAGAGCAGAATGTTGGGGAAAAATGGAGTTGCAAGTGGAAAGATCTTGGTATATGGTAAACTATCCATCTACATGTATGGAACTGAGCAATGAAAAACTCTCAGAGGAAGGATAATTCTGGAGAGTTATAAACTGAAATTTCCAGATTCATGCAGGGCTGAGAACACACTGGTGCACGTGGGGGCTCAGAACCAACCTCAAAATAGGCACAACTGCCATTGGGAATAAAGTGGCCCTGCACTCACCTTTAAATCAAGCCTCGAAAGGATCGAAATGATTCACAAGTAACTTACCACCATGCTACCTACCAACACCCATTAAAGGAACAGGAAAAAAAGAAACATAGAGCCAAACCAATGAAAAATATATTAAATGATGTAAAATTTTAATAGAAAACTGCTGGTCAGGCAAAGAAGCAGTTCCATAAAAATGAAGAAAAAAAAAAAACACCCTATCATGTGATGTAAACCAACCCGGGTGAGTTGGAGATGATAGATTTATAGTCAAAGATGTTAAAAATGCTCAGTGCATTCAAGAACTTGAAGGAAACATAAACATGGAGAAATAGAAGTTATAAAATGACCAAATGAAATGTGCAGAAATGAAAAACATCACACATGAAATTCTAATTTTACTGGACAGGATTGGCAGCAATTAGATACTAAGAAAAAAAATAATGTTGGTGACATAATAACAAAAACTACATAAAAGTTAAGCAGGCAAAGCAAAAAAGAAGAAAAACAGAACTTCAAAGGCATAATAACAGAAACTATGTAAAAGTTAATCAGGCAGTATACAACAGACTAGAAAAATGGAACTTCAAAGAAAATATCAAAGGGTATAACACATATAGAATTGGAGTTCAAGTGAAAGATTTTGTGACATAGAAAATATTCTTAAAGAAATATAACAACCAGGGCCGGGAGTTTGACTCAGTGGCTTAAGTGCCTGTCTGGCAGGTGCAAGGTTGTGAGTCTGAACCCAAGTGTCACAAAAAAAAAAAAAAAAAAAAAAAAAAAAAAAAAAAAAAAAAAAAAAAAAAAAAAGAAAGAAAGAAAGAAAGAAATATAAAAACCCTTGTCAAATTCCTATCATCTTGTTTTGGAAATTTATATAGCTATTATTTTGTTGTTGCTGTTTTTGTTGTTGTTTTGCCTTTGTCGTTTTTTAGGTTTGTTTGCTTCTTGATTTTTCTGTGTTTTCCTTTTTTCTCTTTGAAATATAGTATGATAAAATAAAATGAAATAAAAATAGCGATCAGAAAATTTCTAAATTTGAGAAAAGTTATACACTTACAGCTTTAAGAAACTAAAGAAACTATGAGCAAGAAAAAAAGGCAGGCATGTGGGGAGGAAGAATCGACTAGAGGAAGGAAAGAAGAAAGGCTCACCATGACTCTTTATAAGTGAACTGCTGAAAAACAGAGTGTACTGTCTAACTTGCCCATCACGGAGGCCAAGTAACTAAAACCCACAGCTTAAAGGAAGAGTTTACTCCGGAAACATTATGGTAAAGGGGCATGGCAAAGGAAAGCCACTTACCTGGTGCTGGCCAGAAAAGGGTGAGGTTGGGAGAGAAAGAGAGAGAGCCAGAGCCAGAGCCAGAGCCAGAGAGGGAGAAGAAGAGCAAGAGAGCTAGAGCAAGAGCTGCACCCTCCAAATCCATGTCCCTGGTTACCCATCTCCTTCTCCTGTCGCACCCTCCAACAGCACATTCAGCTATAAGCTTCAAACGTCAGTCAGTGGATTAACCCGCTAATGTGAGTACAACACCGGTGATCCAATTGTCTCTCTACAATCTCTTAATTCTGTCAGGTTGTGGATCCAGCACAGGGATAGAGAGAAAATATTGGAAGTACTAGCAATAAACAGTTAGAACAGTGAATTTTAAAATATGATACCATTTGGAATATCATCATGACAGTTTACCGCAGTTTTGTTCACAATAGTAAAAAGTGTAAAATAACACTTTCTGTCCATGACTAAGTAAAATGTATTGCATCGATACAAAGGCAGACTGCTCAACAGAAAATACAATTTACAAAACATGGTTGTATCTGAAATACATGTGTGATGAAAGAAAACTAAATACCTAAGAGTCTATACTATTTGATTCAATTTTTATGAAACGCTAAAGGAGTGAACTTAATATATGGTAAAAATATGGGTCTAAGGTTTGGGTACAGATATTGAATGCCAAAGGAAATAATTAAATTTGGGAGACTGATGAAGATATCCTTTATTTTGACATTGTTGGGGATTACAGTAAAAATATTCATTAAAACCCACGGAGCTGCATCATTAAAACAAATATTTTGCCTTCTGTAAGTGATACCACACAAAAGTAGATTAGAATATAAATTGGGATGTGTCATTCTTTAACTGTAGCCACAGGGCAGGGTCTACTTTGTTTAATTAAAAGGTTAGGATTAAGGGAAGCAAGCCAGGTAGAGATAAGCATTTAGAGGAACTCCTTCCTTCCACATGTCCCCACAAGCCTGACTTGTACATCACCTGCTTGACAATATCTCTTTGAGACTCTCACTTCCTTGTGGGCTGACTTCTATTCACCCCATTTCCCCTGAAGCTCGTCAGAAACAATCCCAAATATGTGTCACCTCTTTTCCATTGTGCCTCAGCCTATCATCTCATCCCCTTTTATAAGTGTTATCTGAGAAGCTTCCCCACCGCTCCATCCCTCTCAGTTCCATCTGTTGTAGTCCACTGGTACCCTCACCTTCCAAATTCTCAAAGGATCATTCATTTACTGAATAAAATCCAGATTCCTAGTTTGGTTTCAAAAAAGGCTCTGCTTCCTTTTGCTTCAATGTCACATTTTTGCTATCATCTCCAACTACTCTTCATCCAATCACCTCAGGAAATTAGCACTTTCCTGGAATACACTTCCACAGTATGCTACGTGGCTAACCTTTGTTGTTTGTGACTGTTAGTCTGCTCAGGCTCCATAGTACCACAAAGCAAGCAGCTTAAACAATAGAATTTGTGTGTGTGTGTGTGTGTGTGTGTGTGGTTCTGGAGACTAGATGCCTGAGATCGAAGTATCAAGAGGGCTAGTGTCTGCTGAGATTTTCTCCTTAGGCTGTAGATAGTTGTCTTCTCCTTGTGGCTTCACATGATTTTTCTGCATGTCTCTGTGTCCTAATCTCTTAATTTTATAAGAATACCAGCCATTCCAGACTACAGCCCACTCTAATGACCTCATATTATTTACTCATCTCTTTAAAGATTCTATTTCCAAATACAGTCATATTTTGAGGTGCTGAAGGAAAGGACATCTGTATATATAATTTGAGGGAGATACAATTCAACCCATAACAATGATCACTGTCTTGATAAGCCTTTGTTCTACATTACAATCAATCCAACCCTACCAAGCCTCAAAGACCAAATTAGCTGTTATCTCCATCTCAAAGTTTTCCATATTGGCAAAGTAGATAGGCTCACTCATTACTCAGAGACCCAGTAATATTTCATTTGCGTAATCGTCACTCTGTGAATCAGAGTTTACTTTTCATTAAAATCACTACTAAGATTTTCTTCTCTCCTTTCCTACATTAACAGTTCTCTGCAGTCAGAGGATGTGTTTTTATTATGGGAAATTCCTCTGATCATTAATATACTGTTGCTACATAGACTGTCCTTAATATATTATTTTTGGAGTTCTGAAAATCTTCCTTTTATTCCAACCTTTACTTTCTGATCAACTTTATTATTTAATGTGCAGCATTGATTTTATATTAAGTACAACATCTTGCTAATTGAAACAATATTTTATATTTTCAGAGTAGATTTTAATTGTGAGAAAACATAAAGGATATTGGGCATTTGGATGAGAAAAAAGGTAAAAAGGAACATAAATATTTATTGACGATTTATATTATAGAATGAGACTTTTTAAAACTTTTTTTTGTTCATTTACTCCTTCAGACAATACTGTGAGCTAGACTATATTTTCTACATTTTACCAAAAAAAAAAAAAAAATCTAAGCCCCACGGACATTAAGTGACATGTAGTAAGTAGTAGTTAGTTGTAGTAGCACAACTCAAATTTTGATGTAGGCCCATCACTTCCTGAATCCTTGACCAGTGCCCTCTTTTCAACCTGTCTGTCATTTGTAGTTTTGATAGAACAAATCCTAGCAGTAGTATATGGTGTTAGATAAAAGGCATTGTTTTAAGTGACTCACAGAGAGACTAACTTGCTGAAGGACCGACATTGGTATCATTATTGTACATGTAAGGAAACTAAAGCATGGAGACATTGAGTAATTTGCATAAGGTCCAAGCGCTAAGAAGTAAAAGGTCCAGACTTTGTCCCAGTCTGGAATTTGACCTGCCTCTGACTAGTTGCAGAGTTGCTGCCCTAAATCCCCTTCTTCACTCCCTCTTTTCCCAAGCTGCCGGCTTCATGGGTATCCCAGCTTTTCCTAGATTATCTCTGCCCTTGGAATTGCCACTCATCGGTGTCTTACTAGTAGCGACTCCAGAGAGAAGCCAGGCATGGATCCCTGAACCCACTACAACTTACCCAGTTTCTTTCCTCAGGCTTTGCCCAGTCCATGTAGCTACTGAAATAACAGGCCTGAGACTCTTGCTTTTCACCCCGTGGAAAATGTATTTCCCAGTCCACATGCCAACACACATCCCGTCTCAGCCCAAGCTGGGATGACAATTGGGTTTTATTTTTCTTAACAAAGGTGAGTTTCACACGTCTGTTGATCTCCATGGGTTGCCTTTTGGCTTTGCTTTTATGTTTTACTTTTTTAAAGAACAAAATATAAATTGGGAAGTTGTCTGAAATGCTATTATCAATTATTTACGCTGTTTCTGTGCAAACATTTTTCCCAGTTGCTGCTAAAAGACAAGAAGGCATTTTACCAAATGTTTTACCTGTGGCAACTCTTTTCTGTTTATTACTTCTGAAAAAGCAAATTGAACTTTGCCAAGAAACAATGAGAACTGCATTCAGAGAACTACAGCTCTCCTTTCAGTTTCCATGGGTAGGTGGGAGTACATTTTTTTTTTTCAAAGACTCCTTTTATCCAGTTTGCTTTGTGGTGATACAATAATTCCTCTAATTGATCAATTTGAGAAGAATTCTGGGTTGCATTCTGTTCTTCTTTTACATTGACTTGAACTGCCTTCAGGGGTAAGAAAGGGAACTAACCTCAAATTTGTGTGGCTGCGTCATAACTCAAAGGACAGGGTTCCCACGGAATTTCAAACTGACTCTGGATCTTTTAAAAATCCCATAAGCAGGGAAAACTTTCTTTGGGTGGAAGTTCTTTTAGATCTATGCAATTCCTTGCCTGGACTCAGTGATAATGGACTCAGTAGGATAAAACCAAAATATCTGCTCACAAGATTGTGGCGTATCATAGAGAAAGTGAAGGTCAACGACCTGTACACAGTTCATTCACAGAAAGGTGTCATGCAAATCCTAGTAACACAAAACCCATGGGAAAAATGGAAACTGAGAGGTTCTAAACACACTTAGAGAAGGAAAGCACTGAAATAAACCAGTGACTAGAGCAGACATCACTTAATTTTCCAAACATTGCTAGAAGGGAGGAAGAGGTCAAGAGAACATCTGTAAGAAAAAAAGCTCATGTGGAGGCAAAAACTGTTACTTACATATGCAGTGTAACTGAAAAATAAGGTGCATGTTGAAGTGTTAAAGAAGTTATTGTAGTAAGAACACATTGCCATTCATTCTCCTCAAAATATTCCCCCTCACTTCTGACACCCTCATTCCATCCTTCCTAACATGTTCTGAAGCAGTTCTGGAAGTCTTTCTTGAGTGTTTTCAGTTGCACTGTTGTGGCTGCCTCAGTGTCCCAAACTGATTCGAAGCGTTTTCCTTTCATGATCATTCTGACTGGGGAAGAGCCTACAGTCATACGGTCCCTGATCTGATAAATAAGGCGCATGAGGACACACGGCCTGCCTTTCTGTTGGATGGCACTCAGCAGCAGCATTCACCATATTTTTACTCACATTTTGTAAAGACATACGCAAAAGAGGACTTCCAGAACTGCTTAAGAAATTATCAAGAATGATGGGATGAGTCTGTTTGAAGCAAGGAGGAGTATTTGGAGGGAATGAATGGTAATGTGTCTTTTCCTGGAATAAATTTCTTAAAATTTAAATAATCACTACCTATTTTGATCACATCTTATACATGACCAACGCAGAGTGTCAATATTAGGGTCTTGTGAGAAAGAACATGTCTGCTAACTGTGCTTAAATTCATACATCGTGACTTCAAGACAAACGCCATTTCTTGTATAAGAAGCTAAAAGTCCCCTCAGAGACCACTAAGTTTCTGACTGATGACATCTTGCCAGCACTAGTTCAGATTATACACAAGTCTGATAAATGCTGGAGGTTCTTTTCTGTTTAAGTTCTGAAAAAGATGAGCAAATATAACACTTAGAGAACATAAATACTGGGAGGGACTAAGATAGAGTGACTAGTCAAGTCTGAGAGCCAAGCTGACTTGGGACTACTGAATTCCAGAGAGAGGTAAACATGCCTATTGCATCGCTCCACCATCAGGGCTGGTTTGCCTCCTCTAGCTCTTGCCTATAGGAACAATGAAGACTCCAAGGCAAAGGCATCTATGCTGCAAGCAGCTCTTCATAAAAGGAAGAAAGTAACCAGGTTGAACATGCCCAGTTATTCTCCAGGGTTAAAGGCAGAAAAGCCCAGAAAAGATTCCCATCTTCAAGGCAAGCAAGAATTGGGAAAATGATGCTCCCATCTAGCACAACATGAGGCAAATAGTCCCTTTGTTTTTCTATTCCCCACTTCTGATCAGTCATAAAAGTATTTTACTGTACTGTAATTTACGCCAAGGAACTCACTTCTTACACTTTAGATTTTTGAATTTTTGTAATCCTGCAGTCTCACGGTACACTAATTTAGAGTAGTGTTAGCTCTTCATGTCCCAGTGATAAAAAAGACCATAATAAGAGGTGATCTTGCTTTTCCAGTTCATGGTTGACCTCAAACAATTGGTGCACCATTTTCTGCTGACATTTCAGCATACCCCATCACAGCTTTTCAAGTCATCAAAGATTAAAAAAAAAAAAAAACACTTTCTATTATTAGTTTGATGGGCAATAAAAATTTTCAGTGACTTTCAACTTCAGGAATATGAGCAAGGAAGCAAGCCCTTTGCTACCCCAGGAGGTAGATTTCCAAATCCTCTTGTTTTCTTTATCTGTCTGTATCTCTTCATGTGTTTCCATACATATCAGTTCCTCTGTCAATAATCATACATTATTTAGTTTCACAATCTCACGAAGTCCCTTCTATAGTTGTAGACTTGTCCTATTTTTAAAATTTTACTATGCATATTGTTGAGCTAATGATATATAAAAATAAGCTATAACATTTTTTAAAATTGCAGTCCACATAGCAAACTTCAACACAGCAGACTTTGATGTAGTGGACTTAATCCTAGCGGAGGGTGTCTATAGAACTGTAAGAAAAATGACCCTGTTCCTCTTCATTGGATAGTGAGCCAGGGACACAAATGATCATCAATGAAGTCCCACCTGGATGTCTCATTCACTACCTATGATACCTGCCATAGTATTTGCTAGCCTGAACTGTCAATGTTAAAAAGATAAACCAAGCCGATAATTTAAATTTTTTTCTCCTAAATTAATTTTTTCAGGTTTGTCACGTAAGTGGAGCTTTAGGAAAATTAATGCCTACAATTTTGAATTTCAGAAAACATGCAATTTTCTCAAATTATGGGAATTCTTTTAAAGAATTTTTCTTTAAAACATTTCAGTAAGCCAATAACTTTCAAAAAGTGTTTATCTTTTTGAGTTCATATGGATTTTTTTCATAAAACTCATCAAAAAGTCTTACCAAAGACAACCTCTGATCAACAGTGATGACAATGAAATCGCTGCTTCAATGCCAAGAAAGTCTGAAGTACTTCATTTATTACAACCGCATTTACTGACAAATCTACAGTTGGTTAAAATCCAATTTAAACACCTGCAGAAATGTATACACTTCTCAAATGAGCAAGACAAAAGAAGGAAAGAAGGAAGAATGTAATAAGCACATAGCTGTGAGTGGGCCTGAAACATTTGTTGCCAGCCTTGTGCAGAAATCTGTCACTGTTAGGGCAGGTCTCTGCTTTTGTGACAGTGGAAATTAATAGCACAGATCTGTGGAAAAAAAGATTGAATCAAAAGTAAGAGAGAAAAAAAAAAAAAAAGAAGCACAACTCTGACAAAGTCAAGCCAGTCTCCTGACAAAGCAGAAGCAGATAGGGAAAGGACTCTAGTTTGAGTAGCTGAAAAGAGCAAACTCTGATACAAGAATTCAGACTGACCCAGCCACAAAAGCAGGAGGCCAGCACTTAAGGGTTAGTAGGGTCCACTTGCTTAATATCTCAGTCCTGATTTCCTTACTCAGGTCAAATTCTCATGACTCAAGGGTCAATTTGGTTCCCATGGGAGGAATTCTCAATGTTTGAAGCGCAAACTTTGAGGCTTTGCTAGAATCCAAGGTGACCATAGGTTAGATTGATGGAGACTCCTGCTCATAGGTATTCTCAATCTTGAAAGGCATTGAGATAGGGTGGCTAAATTTGTGCTAATAGCCTTATTTGGCTGACTCTACACAGTCATACCCTAAATGAATAGCTTGCCTATGTGCAGAACTGAGAAGCATTTAACCTAGAGTTCCACAAAATAAAGATCAAGGCACTTGTAAGGTCATAAGAAGAATCGTACTTTTTAGTAAAAACCATTTTTGAACCCTTGTCTATCTTAGAAGAATGCACAAATTATGCCTTCAATAACAGGTTAGGGATCCAAGAGTTTTTTTTTTTTTCTCTGTCCTTGTGGTGCTCTTTGATTATATCATGTCTATGTCACATTGAACGCTTCTTTTGCCAGATGATAAAAATTCTTTTGGAGCATTCCTTGCCCTACTAAAAAAAAAAGAACAAAGAGTTATGCATGGATAATGATGGAATACCAGGAAAGGAAGACAGAGAAGATAAAAACACAGACCTGGTAGCAGGTATCCTTTTTACTCCTATTACTCTCTCTTTAGGGGAAATATTTAATATACTGCTTTCCTATCCTTTCTTGGTTGAAGCATTGTATCTTAGACTAAGTAGCTACAGATAAATGTGTTCCTCATTTGGATAAGACTAAAACAAAACTGTGGGAAAGTTTTAGATATGTGTCTTTAGGTGTTTGAGAGATTCATAATTATTATCCAATGAAGTCTGCTCTGTTTTCAGCCTCTCTGAGAATAGAAAGCAAGATATGTCTCTACGTTTTCATGAAATCATAGCTGCCTTTCTGTTTACATCCTTCAAAAGCTTAAAAGGTGCTATGGTTTCTGTCTGGATGTTCTCTCCAAAGCCTCCTACAGTCATGGGGGCAGGCTTCTGGAATGCATGATTGATTCATGGTCCAGTGCTGGGACTATGGGCATGAGTGCTACACTCACCATGGTGCAAGTAGCCTGCATACAATATAAGGGAAAGAGGCTTGCTCTCATGCTCCTCCCACTTGGCTCTTGTTGCTTTTTCTGTCTTTTGCTGCCATGAACAGTTCTTCCTCTGCCACACCATCTTGTCTTGGAGCCAGCTGATTATGGACTGAAACCTCCACAAACTGTGAGCTAAATAAATTGTTCCTCCCTTAATTTTGGGTGTTGGATATTTTGTCCCAGCAATGAAAGAAAAGTAATCAGCACAGAACTTGGTACCAAGAGTGGGATTATTGCTGTGACTATACCTGACCACGTAGTTCAAGACCCTTTGGGAATGGCTTGTGGGAAGAGTTTGGAAAGGTTTGGAGAAGTTGTCTGAAAGTGTAGTGCTGGAATTCCTTAGGTTGTTCTGTATGGGAGATTCTGGTCAGAGCTCAGAAGACCAGAAGGCTGATAGAAATCCTGCAGGTAAAGACTAAGCTTGAGAGGTTTCTGCTAAGATGAAGGACTGCATTGGTTGTTGGACTCCAAACGATGTGTATTATGGTTTGGCAAAAAGTTTGTCTGCATTTTTCTCATGTATAGAGATTTTGCCTGAGACTGAGATTAAGGGCAACAGATTAATTAATCTGGCAAAAGAAATTTCAAGGCAATTGAATGTTGAGGTGGTGGAATGGCTATTGTTGGGGGTTTTTAGCCAGATATATGTTAAGAATCAAGATCAAAGAGGCCAGCAGAATGATTTAAAATGTGAATTTGGCCAGAAAGGAAGCTCCAGTAAAGTGGTGGACTGCAAAGATAGAACGGAGGAGACCTTGATTGCTAAGAAGGAACAAGAGAGTACAAAAGATGGCCTGAGGGCATCACAAAAAACAAGTCTCCACCCTTTGCATCTTCAAAACTGCAAAAGTGAAAGACTTTGCTTTGAGCAGAGACCTGCAGAGCACCATGTTCCAGAATGGTGGCAGCCACACCATGTTCCAGAATGGTAATGGGGACCATACCAGGTTCCAGAATGGCAGTGGCCTAGAGAATTTGTTTCTTGAAATTGGATTCAGAGTGCCCAGCAAATCAGACACTTGACTCCTACAACCAAGAAAGAAAAAACATGGCTACTGCTCTAGCTGGCAGTGGACCTTGGCATCATTCATGTGGCATTGGTTTTAGAAGCATGTAGAATGCAAGAGTTCTGAGGTTAAAAAGGCTTCCACCCAGATTTCAGAAGAAGACCTGGAGCTCACATAGTGTGCCCTTGAAAGGGCAATGTGTGAAGCTGTAAGAGTGAAGCCAAAGGTTCCGTGGACACCCCAGAAGTTTGGAAAAGCCAGGAACATGAATCATGTAATGAAAGCTGCAAGGATTAAGCAGAGTGGGCTTAAGAGGGAAGCCATGGGAGCTGCAACCACTGGAAGTGTCATGGGGTGGAGCCATGCAAGTCCTTTGGAGCTCACAATTTTCCACAGATTGCTTTGGATGTTCCACATGGAACTACAGGACTTAATGTTTGCCCTGTTGGATGTTGGACTTCCTTTGGTCCCAATCCTATATAACCCCCTGTTTGTACCTTTTGGAATAGTAATGTTTATCTTGTGCCATTGAATGATCAAAGTGTTTAACTTTGTTTTCATTTGTACAGAGGCTCACAGCTAAGATTTTGTCTTACATTTTGGAGAAGACTTGGGACTTGTACTTTTCAGCAATGCTGAAACTGTTAGGATTTTTGGTAACTCTCAGAGATAGACTAAATGCCTTTTGCATAAAGGATATGCATGAGTCTTTGGGGGGCCAGGGGAAGAATGTTATGGTTTGTGTCTGGATCTTCCCCCAAGGCTTCATGTAGCCATGGGATCAGCCTTCCAGAATTTGTGATTGATTCATGGTGCAATGCTGCAATTGTGGGTATAAGTGCTACACCTGCTCTACAGCAGGTAGCCTACATGCACTATAAAGGAGAGAAAGAGGCTTGCTCTCATATTCATCCCTCTTTGATCCTGTTGCTTTTGTTGGCTTCTGCCACCATGAACTATTGTTCCTCTGCCATACCACCCTGCCTCGCAACCAGCTGATCATGGACTGAGGATCCACAAACTATGAGCTAAATAAATCTTTCTTTTCTCAATTTTGGGTATCGAGTATTTTGTCCCAGCAATGAGAGAAAAGTAACCAACATGAAAAGGAAAAAAAAATATGATATGTAATTCTCATGAAATAAAGGCCTCTTCATGCCTCTCTGTTTGCTGTTTAATTTTCAAAACTCATTTTACATTAGCTCTTCATGGAGTGAAACTTGCAAGTCTACCAGTGATAATAATGTTCTGTATGGAGATCATAAGGTGGGGATGGAATGCTCGGATACCCTTTGATTTTCCCCTTTCTGCCATCTTTTGGGAACCAAACATCATTAGAAGTTTCAATAATTGCAGCACAAGCAGTACTTTCACAGCAGCCTCCTTGAAGGGAATTGTCTAGTTCTTATTTATAATAACATAATAATGTGATTTTGAAAGAGGCAGTGTGACTGTAGACTTTGTTTTGGTTTTTTTTTTTTTTTAAAAAAATACACCCTGCTTTTTATATTTTAAATGTAGAGAGTAGAAAGCTGTTGGATGCTGTTTAGATAAGAAGTAGAGAGAGCAAGCTCATTAATGCATCCTGCCTTCTGGGATGTGAGCTAATACCCTTGCCTGCTGGCACCAACTCTCTTCTGCTGCTTTCCTAAGGGAGAAAAGAGAAAAAGAAAAAAAAGAAAACACTCATTCTGCTCCTTTTAACCTTATTGTCTCCTTCTTATTTCATTTTTCAAATGAAAAAGGACAAGGTCCTTTCTGCTGAGTCAAGACTTTTAACAATTTGGAGAAAAATTCCTATTTATTCCCTTCCAAATTGGATGAGATGATGAGCAATCCTGATGGACTAATTTCAGGTGTTCTCACTGGAATGAGAATTGCTGGAGAAATTCAGAAAACGCGAGCACTTATCAGAAATGCAAATGTGGCATTTGTTCAGCCTAACGTGAATACGTGAATAGCCCTGCCCAGGCAACAACAGAAGAGACAATTAGAATGCAGTCGGAGTTCCAAAAATTTACCCTTTCATCCAATTAATATAACATGCTACAAAAAAAAAAAAAGAAAAGAAAAACAGAAAAGAAAGAGAAAAGAAAATGAAAGAATGAGGAGAATATATGTGGTTTTGCTTCAGTTACCAACGCAAAATTACCAATTTGGTATGGGTTTTATTTTAACTAAAAAAATCTGTTATTGTGCAAGCATTGTCAGAACAAAGTAACAATAAGGGAATTTTATGCCTGCACTTCCTGCATTATGGCTGGGTTTTACCAGCCGCGGAACACAGGTCAACTGTTGTTAAAAGTGACGGTGTTACTCTCTTTAGAGGACTGTCACAGAACAGTCATGTTTATCGCTCATCAATTTTCAATGATTTTATGCCATAATTTGGTAGATGAACAAAATAACTCTGTAGCAGGCATGCATGTAAATAAATTAACCATTAAGAACCAGCAAGTTGTAATCATCTTTCCCTGAGACTGTACTAAATAGTTGCAATCAGTGAAATGGATGAGAAATTTCATCAAATTGCACTTCCGATGTGAAGGGCAGACCAGCTAACGCCGGACTCGGGTGTGAGGGAGTTGAGGGAGGAGGAGCATGCAGTCAACTTCCTGGCATGTTTTAGACCTAAAAGTCACACTAGGCAAGCAACATATGGGTCACTTTTCCTTCCTAAGGGCAAGTACCTGTTATGATGAAGGAACGATAAATGAACTCTTTAGTGTATCTTACCATTTCCTTCATTAGTGCCTCCCTTCTCCTAGGCTTGAAAACTACGGCAAATACAAAAGCTTTGTACCAAAATGCTTCTGGACACGATGCCCACTTTCAATATTGAGAAGATCATTTTAAGTATTAAGATTAATGGAGAATAAAGGGGGTTTTAAAAAGGATGTGGATTTTTTTTCTCTTAGAGAGAAAATAGGAATTATACCTAGGAAACCTTTTACTTCATTTTTACTAACTTAATGGTCAGATTTCAGTGGTTTAGATTTTCCAGAATCTTCTTCAATGTAAGGGGAAAAAAAATACTCTCTCAATGTTTCCTGATTTTCAGTTGAGTAGGGATAATTTTGATTTTTCTGAATATGACAGCGCTACCCTATCATCTTCATTTCTGGTGCCTGTGGGCACCTGATTTCTGCAGAAACCTCAGTGCAGAGGGCATAATGTGGACTTTAGTTGTCAACAAGCCCTGATCAAATGTTGTTTCTGTCATTTATAAACTGGTTGCTTGTAGATTAAACTTCTTTGACTTTTAGAGCCTCTTTTCCACACATGGATAATATATCTATGATATCTATGTATATACCTATCTAAGTATCTATGTATCTATGTATCTATCTATTCACATTATTTAAACTTCTTGATGTAATACCTAGCATACAGCACTTGCATAATAAGTGGCTACTGAAGTTTCTGAATTGTCTGACAATTCAGAAAACTGTTCAGTTAATTTGCTATTCTCAGTGCAGGCTGATGTAGACCTGAGGTTTACTGATTGCCTGTTTTATGCCAGGTACTCTGACAAATGCCTTCATGTATGTTATCTCATTTATTTCTTGCAATTCTCCATTTCACATAATTGCCATTTTGCAGTGAGACAAAGCAAAGTTCAGGGAGTGAATGATCTGCTCAGAGACCATGTTGTTACTCCCACCTATGGCTGAACTTTGAACCCACACCTTCTAAATCCAGATGAGAGTTCTTCTGATGTGTCTTCAACCACATGTACCAGCTAAGGTTAGTTGTCTTTGATGAAGATATAAAATACCAAACTTTAACTATGACTGTTACTATGATTTTCTTAGTAATTTATTATATCAGCCAGTATTCCTTAAACCCAAGTAAGAGAAACTCCAATTGCACTGGATCATGCACAAAGAAGAATTTAAAGGCCTATCCATGAAGAATAATTTATTTATTGACTAAGAAAAATAGAAGAGAAGCTGATTTGAGGCAGAAATGGAATCTGGGACCCAAACAAGTTCAAAGGCTCTTGGCTGTACTGTTAGGTATATCAGATTTTCTTCTCCTCTAACTCCTCTAACTGGAGATAGTATGACTGCCAGAATTTCCCCCACAAACCTCTTAACAGTGGAAATAAAGATCCTCCTTCTTCACAGAAATTCCAAAATTAAATCTCATTCAGGAATTTGAATCCCTGAGCCCATCACTACCAGAATAGCTGAACAGAACTGGGTCACATACTCACTCTTGGAATTAAGGCTTTCAATGCTAGGCAGGCTGGATGAATTCTTGCGCTTGCACATGGTCAGCTTTCTGATTTTGAGTAAGACACATTACCTCTCTATACCTCAGTTTCCCCATCTATAAAACGGCACAAATCATAAAGACTGGAGAAAGATTAAATGGATTAAACAACGTATGGACAGCGCTAAAAATGCTTGGCACATAGTAATTTCATAGTTCATTAAATTTTGCTACTGAGTAGCATTTTAAAATTTCTATGCCTTAGTTTTCTCAAATTGAACATAGGACTTTCTCCTCCATGACTAACGTATGAAATGAAAGAGGGCATACATTTTGAAAAACTGCAGGTCATTCATTCTGCATTTGTCTTGTGGTGTTGGTGGTGTTCCTGCAGTTACATGAATCACATGCCCTTTACTCAAATTGCTTTTATCAAGTAAAATTTGCCCAACCAGACCTCTACAATGACATTGCTGGAATCATACCATCGTTGCCTTTTCCCAGTAAGCTGCTCAAGCACAAATTCATATTAGTCTGGGCACAAAAAGGGAGCAACTGAGGTTTTAGGTAGACCGTCTGTCCTTTTCACTCAAAACATCTAGTGGCTTCCTGTTTCACTCAGAATATACGCAAGATTCTCACCATACCCTGGAAGCCTACAAAACTTGCCCTCCTAACTTCTTCTCTGGCACACTGTCTCCCTCGCTTCCCTTTTCATGGGCTTTTTTCAGACTGGTCTCCTTAATCTTTCTAGATAGGAACATGCCAAGCTTATCACTGCCTCAATACCTTTGCATATACTGTCAATTATTCCTACCCACTTCCTCACAACCATGAAGTGACATCTGGACAAATGTCACCTTCTCTGCAAAACCTAATACATCTGACATAGCACCCACCACTTTCAGTGCTCTTAATCTACCTTACCATACCATAGATTTTAATAAATACTCATCTTCACTTGATACTTTTGCTTTTTCTTTTGTTTGCAGTCTCTTTCCCTTAAGTAGAATGAAAACTCCTTAAAAGAAAGAATTGTTTGTGTTTCTGTTTATGGTTGTATCCTCAGTTCCTGGAAGAGTTAACTACAACATTAGAAACACCAATTAATATTTTCAGAATAAGTGAAATAATAAATAAAGGATGTAAACGTGATTAATGCAAAACTTTGGATAGAATCAATATTCAATAAATGTTGATTAAAAATATTAACAGCTAAATCCTCAGTGAGATTTTGTTGGTAGTTACAAATGTTATAGCAATAATATCCACCAATTGCCCTTTTGGGTATTTAGCTATCTGATTTGAAAGTTTCTGCCCAAATAAAAATCTAGACAGGAATGTTTATGCCAGCTTCATTTATAATTGCCAAAAAGTGTAAAGAATCAGAATGCTCCCCAATAAATAGATGAATAAATAAACTGTGGTATGTCTATACTGTGGACTACTATCCCATAATGAAATGAGCTGGCAATTCATGAAAAGACATGGTTAAATGTAAATGCATATGGCTAAGTGAAAGAAGCCAGTCTAAGAAGTCTACATATTGTATGATTCTCCATAAAACTCAAAAGTCTGGCAGTCATTTTTTCTTTTAAATCTCTTAGGCAGGGAATTGTGGAAAAGGCTAAAGAAGGTTGACTAGATGAAGCACAAGGTGTTTGTATGGTAGTGTAACTATTCTCCACGCCACTATAATTACAGATGCGTGACACTGTGCATTCATCAAAACCCATTGAATTTTACACCACAGAGTGAACTTCAATGGATATGAATTACAAAAATAATTATTTAGAAGATCTGAGGATCCTAGGACTAAACACAGAATGTGACACAACAATTTCACTATATTCTAAATATAAGATGCAACATCTCATAAGGGCATTGATGAAAAAGTGTTCTGACTTAACTAATTTTGAAAATAAATGGAATTCATAAAACTAAAAGGAAGAGAAACTATATAACAATACGTACTATAGCTGAAAAAGTCATACCCACAGGAGTATAGGTTAAAAGTTCTGGTACTGCTATATGTGTATGCCAAATTGAATGATGAAGTAAGTGGATGGCAGGTGGTAGGAGCCAGGTTTCTCACTGTAGGAGTAAGAGTTTGCATAAAAGCAAGAGAGGAAGTTACAATGATCAATGTGATCATAGATTAGAATTGGAGATATCGGTATGAACTCACATTTAGGTTTCTCTGTATGCAAATATTTATATTCAGACATACCTACAGTACATGTATACATGTAAATTGATGCAGCCATACATTTCCTTGCTCTTCACTAATAGAATTTAAAGGAAATAGTACTCCCTTAGCATGAGCATGTGTGTGCGTGCGTGTGTGTGTGTGTGTGTGTGTGTTTGTATGTGTAGCACTAGGGCCTTCTCATCTCTAGCAATTTCTATTTTCTGTGCTTACCTTGAGATGGTATGGTGCTAATTTGCCCAGGTTAGCCTGGAATTCCAGTCCTCCTCCCTCAGTCTATCAAGCAGTTGAAATTATAGGCAGATCTTGGTTTTTAATATCATTCTCCAATAAAATGAATAAAGACACTGCATTAGCTCATGTGTGTTAGAGTAAAAAAATGGACTGGGTAATTTATAATCAAAAGATACATTTTCCTTATGGTTCTTGAGGCTGGGTGGTCCCAGATCTCCATGCCTGCATTGGTACCCAGGGAGGGCGACTTTCTGCTTCTAAAATGTGCTTGTCATTGTGTCCTCAGGTGACAGGAAGAAAGGGCAAGAGAGTTCTCCCATCTCTGTTCATAACACCAACTGAATCAGGAGACACGCTTTGGAAAACCGAATAGAGGGTTGTTCTATGGAAAACATGGCCAATCCCAAGACTTTAAATGAGATTGCTTAATAGTTTTATCTACCTTCATTACTTCATTTATCCAACACATATGATTATATATCTGTCGGGACCATTGATAGAAGATAGCAAACCAAGAAATGGAGGAGACAGATGTTGCTAGAATAATCACAGGGATGAATGCAGATTTCCAGTGGCAGTGAGGGCTTCCAGGGAAAAATACTTACCACCGTGAAGACACGGAAGAACATCTGAGTCCATCAGAAAAGCCAAGAGCATGTTCCTGAGCCAATAATAAAACCACGGTGGTAATATTCACACCACTGCGAGAGGGCAGAGAAACCCTTGAACAGTTCACCAAACCCCAGATAACCACTGGAGAGGACTTGGCTTCATTCGCTCTGCCATAGGCAGCCCGCACAGATCGGTCGTTGTGCAAACAACTTCTGTTTTGCTGAGCTTTTGATAACTGTCATTTTGTTATAGGCAATTGCTTCTTATTTGAAGTGGGAGACTAGGTAAGAAAGAATTCAAAAGATTTGAAGACCGCCTGACAGGCTTGCTTGCCGATAACAAACAGACTCCTTCTCCATGTCTGAAGTGGAAGGCATTACTTCCTTAGTTGGGGTGGAAGGCAGGGGGTGAATTTTATTTATTTATTTTTTACTGTGTGCCTCTCCCCTGGCCTCCCACAAGTCTGATGATTTCTCCCGTAGATAAGAAATAATTGCTTGTTTCTTGAGAAATAAAAAGGAAGAATATCCTCGGGCTACTTTCCTCGTATAGGATATGAACAGGACTAACATCTATTCTAATCCCTGAGGCATTCTTAAGAAGAGCCGGCTGACGAATAAAAGGCTTTAACCTTTTTCTTTTGCTCATTATGCAAATTCTACTTTTCAGCTTCTTTTTTGTCCCCTTCCAGCCTCCACGCTTCCTCCTCTTCCCTTTATTTTTCTGAATGAGTTTTCTTGCCTTTTGTCTTTTTCCAGGGTAGGTGCTATTATGCACATTCACTTGGGGGTGGAGGGGGATATATTAAGCCTATTAATATGTTTACCTTTTTACCTATTTAGAATATGGTGAAGGACAAGTGAAATAGAACGAATAATGCCACTGAGCCTCCAGCAGCAGCGTTCTTATCTGAGCGCTAAGTGGTAATCCAGCTGCTTTCTTCCTGTAAGCAGTGTAGTCATCTTTCTGATCTTTATATGTAACAGCAGCCCACATCTATTAATTATAACTTAAGAAATCAACAAGGTCTTCCAACACATAGGCACCATCTTTCTGCAGCCCGGACGAAGCCACGCTAGCACAGACATAAAACATCCTCTGGTCACGGGCCATTTTTGCCTTCATTTTTGTCCCTGGTTTTATGCAGGAGTGACTAAGCAATTTAATGCCACAGAACTGGCTGTGATTATTCTCCATTTAAACCACAGTGTCTGCCCAAGATAAACTCATGGGTGAGAGAAATCCATCCCTCACCCACCCCAGAGCAGTTTGTCCCTGTCCTGTCCCATGAATGGGTTCTGAGCATGTAGATCACATTATCCCAGGCAAGGAGGATGAGTTTGCTTTGAAACGCTCCTAGCTAACATGCCCCTGGACTCTCGGATTTGGGCTTGAAAGTGAGCTCACATTAACTGCTCCGTGAAGCCCTGATGAAGACACCTAACGTCATTGTCAAATTCCTTTGAATGATTTTAAAGGAGGGAAACTGGATACAAGACATCAGGGCTTTCACGTTTTTCCCTTTCCACTGCTACTGTGAAAGAAAAGAATGATTTAGTATTTTACCAA
>RJWM01023634.1:0-31815 GCA_004363535.1 Dasyprocta punctata
GCGAGCTCCAGCCGTGAGTAGGAGCGTTCGCCAAGCGACCTAACCTCCGTGCTCCTAACTTAACCCTCTTGTAAAATGGGGCTAAATAACTGTGCCTGGGTGAAACCATAAAAGTGCGGTCCTCTCCTAGCCTCTTCCCTTCCCTCCCGCGTATAGCTCCCTTCCCAGAGGCCTGGCTCTCATCCCAGAGAAGCCAGAACCCTCCCGGGACCCAGAGGCCCTGCGGGAGACGGGAGACGAGTTACTGGCTCCCGCCCTCACCCCTCTGCTCTCTGAGTTCCAGCTGCTAGGACTTCATGTGCCTTAGGCACAGCAGCCCGACTCTTGCCTCAGGGCCTTTGCACTCATTATTGATTTATTACTGACGAATCATTGTTTCTCTCACTACACATGAACCTCCTGAAGGCAAGGAGTTTTGTCTGATTCGTTTCTCTGCTGCGACTTCACCCCCTGGAACGGTGTCTGCACATAGTAGGTGCTCAGTGAAGGCTAGTACGATGAATGGGCACCACTGGGATGCCCTGGGGCGGGTGGGCTGGTGGTAACCCCATTCAGGGTAGCTCACTCTGCAGTTCATAACTGAGCCATTTTCGGGGCTTGCCTGGGTTCCTTCCCCACAGAAACTCTTTTTCCCCATCACCCCGGCCAAGGAGACTGGAGACGCGTGCACAGAGCAGGCAACAGAGGATGCAGGGGAGGTGTCTGGGGTAGGATCCGGACCTAGCATTTGCAGGCATCGAAGGTCACACTTTGAGGTCTCAATTCTTTTTTGGTTTTTTGAGACAGGATCTCACTATGTAGTGCAGGCTGGCCTTGAACTCACTGTGTAGCCCAGGCTGGGCCTGGGACTTGAACCAGTCCTTCTGCCTCAGCCTCCCGAGTGCTGAGATTCCAGGCGTGATCACCATGCAAGTCACCCGTCGTCTCTTACCCGAGGCGGGCCTGGCTTTCCTCTGGGGTGAGCTGGTCAAATTCCTTGGCTACTTCCCGTCCCAGGAAGGCCTCGTGGTCGTACTGGAAGTTCCCGTGGGCGTCGTCGTGCGGGGCGTCGCTCAGGGGCGCTGCCTGGTGCACCCTGGCCTGGCCGTGAGGACCCGCGTCCGGGGACGGTTTCCCCCGGGCCCCGTGCCGCAGCAGCAGCTGCAGAAGCAGCAGCAACAAGAGTGATGGGCGCCACATCGTCGGTCCCTGGGAAGCGGCGGGGTCAGAGGTCAGGGGTCACAAAGAAAAAGGCAGGAATGGATTGGAACCGGGGTGGCAGGGGTTACCCACGACAAGACAGAGATGGGCGGTGCCTGCAGAAAGTTTCCAGCTCAGTGGGGGCGGGGGTGATGGGGAGGAGAAGGACAGGGTGCCCAGAGAGGGTCCCCAGGGGTCCCCGAGCAGACAGAGGCGATCCCAGGGGAGACGTGGCGCGAGTTCCACGCAAAGCGCAGGGCATGGTGATGGCCAGCGAGGGTACAGCAGAACCCCCAGGTCGCCCCCGGCCCTGACCCTTCGGCCTAGCTCCCTCCCTGGTCTCCCCTCCCGCACACATACCCCGTTACCCGGTTATCCAGCTTCTCTGCTCCCCACGCTCGGCTCCGATTTCTCCCAAAGATGCCCAATTTGGCTACAGTCCAGCCAAGCCTCGCCCCGGCTGCGCAAAGACCACGCCCACCGACCAATAAGTGCGCGCGGGGGCCGAGGGGAGGGGCCAGTGAGCGGCGGGAGTGCCGCGGGCGACCCGCGCCACGTCCACAAAAGAAGTTAGGGTGGGCGAAGGCGGAGTGACGCGGCCTGGGAGAACCACGACTCCCGGCAGGCATCGAGGCGTCCTGCCTGGCCACCTCCAGCGGCCCTCGAGCCAAAGGCTCATGGGAGTTGTATTTTTTTTCAGTTCAATTTGTGGGTCTGGTTTAAGGACCAGAACCAAAGGGCTGGAGAAGTCATTCCTTTTCCGCTGAGAGGGAGCAGCTCTTCTCTTCTGCTGCGTCACGGATTCAGAACATATCCCAGCCAAGAGTTCCTTAGAATGCCTGGCCCGGTGTGGGTATCCCGTAAATATTTATGAAACTCATGAATGAAAATAGATGAGTTGGTATAGAAAATTGGCAGATGCTAGAGCTGGGCATGGTGGCGCACAACTGTAATCCTACCACTCGGGAGGCTGAGGCAGGAGGATCGCCATACATTCCAGGCCAACCTGAGTTATATAGTGAGTTCAAGGCCAGCCTAAACTAAGCAGTAAGACCCTGTCTCAAAAAACAAAAAATAAAACAAAACAAAAAGTACAGAAACACACACACACACACACACGCGGCACATTCTCTCATAGCCACCTGTTAGGCATAGGAACGACCTGAATCAGCTCAGGACTTACACCGCGCGGCCGCCGTCCACCCATTCGCTACCCACCCCCACCCCCCCGCAAACTGAAAAGGATTGAGGACACACGGATTCCGGCCCAAACTCGTGTTTATATGTGAGGTGGAAAGGGGCCGGAGATGTCGAGAGGGGACACTGAGGCAGAGCCCGGGAGGAGGGCTCTGCGGGGACCTGGGGTCCAGCATTTGTTCTGGAGGCTCAGAGATCCAGGATTCCAGGGGTCTCACAGCTGAGACGCGACCACATGGGCCAGCAGCGGCCCAGCGGGCCGTCAGGCAGTGCCGTTGGCATCTGGAGAGTCGGGCTCCTGGGCCAGCCCGGGGCCGGGCAGCAGCGACCCGCCGTCGTCGCCGCGGAGGGAGATCCAGGGTGCTGCGGCAAGAAGGCGGCGGGCGCGGAGACTGCGGCCTGCACCCCGCTGCGTGCGCCTCCGCGCCTGCCCTCCGCCAGCCTGGCCCGGCCCTGCGTCCTCGGTCCCCGCCTTCCCCGGTCCCTCTCTGCTGGCCTCTGGCCCCCAGCTCCGCGTCCCGCATCCTGGGCTCTGTGCCCTCCCGCCGAGGCGCCCCGCCCAGGCCCTCACCTGGCAGCCCACTCTTCATCCTCTGCCACAGCAGAGCTCCGCCCACGGCGGCCGCGGTGAGAAGCAGGAAGCCCAAGACGATCCCCACCACGGGCACCGAGGACCCGGCCGGAGACTCTGCGGCCAGAGAACGCCGGGGAATGTGTCCACCCTGGAGGACTGGAAGTGGGGGGTCCTGGTCCCGCCCAACCTCCGAGATCCCCAGGTGACACCCTGGGCCTGGGCAGAATGTCCCTAGTTTGGGTGCTGAGGACCAGCCATAGCACTCGGGTGTGGTGGTGCACGCCTGTCATCCTAGCACTCAGGAGGCTGAGGCAGGAGGATTGCCACCAGTTCGAGGTAGCCCTGGACTGTACAGTGAGTCTCAAAAAAAAAGAAAAAGAAAGAAAAGAAAACAAACAAACAAACAAAACCAGCCCAAACCAGCAGCAGGTGGGTGGCTTCCAGCTCGCGGAGGAGGGGCAGGCACAGGGACCCCAGAATAGCAAGGCAGGAGGTGATCAGTGTTGGTGGGAGCCCGGCGGTGGCAGAAAGCAAGAGTTAGACTTCCTGAAGAGCAGCAGCAGCAGGAGGAGGAGGAGGAGGAGAAAACAGGCCCAGCCCCACGGACAGCAGGTGCCAAGTCCCCGCGGGCAGGTGCAGCCGGACAGACGCAGCCAGACTCTGGGACACCAGCATTAGCAGGCGCAGACAAGGCCGGCCTGGGGAGCGGTGGCTGCGGCAGCGGACACAGGGACACTCGGGGGCTGGGACGTCCCCCGGCTCACCCAGCTCCACGGAGAGCGGCTGCGGCAGCCCCGCGTGATGCACCAGGCAGCGGTAGTGGTGCTCGTCGCCCTGCTGCACCGTGAGCGATGACCACGCGTGGAAGGAGCCGTCGCCGTTGGGGCCGAAGCCGCCCTCCCCGGTGCCGGCCGCCAGCCCGTCGCGGAGGAAGCGCAGCTGCAGCTCCGGGGGGTAGAAGGAGAAGGCGCTGCAGGTGAGCACGGAGGAGCCGGCGCTGCCCGGCCCGGCCTTCAGGCGCATGGAGGGCGGCTCTGCGGGGACAGGACAGGGACTGAGCCCGGGGCAAGCCGCGGCACCGCGTACCACCATCCTGCACCCCGTGCTGCACCGAGCCTGGAGAATGTAGCGGTCCAAAGGGGAGGACCAGGTGCCATGGCTCACACCTGTCATACCAGCGTGCCAGGAGGCTGAGGCAGGAGAGTCCCCGTTTGAAGTCAGCCAGGGCTATAAATTGACTTCAAGGCCAGCCTGAAACATAGCCAGACCCTGTCTCAACCCCTGCCCCCTCCCCATAAATAAATAAATAGCCAGCCAGGTGTGGTAACAGTCGCTTGCAATCCTAGGTACTCAGGAGGCTGAGGCAGGAGGACCCCAAGTTCAAGTCCTGCCTGGGTGACTTAGCAAGGCTGTGTCTCAAAATAAATCAGCTTGCAGGAGGTTGGGCTTCGGCTCAGCGGCAGCACACCAGCGCACTCGAGGCTCTGGCTCCAGTCCCAGTGCTTCCCCCAGAACCAGGGCAAAGGGACTTGAGCAGCGGCCAGGCAGGGCGTTGCCCTGGGAGGCCCAAGGGTGGGGCACGCAGCTCCCATCCTGGCAGCGGTCTCGGTGGAGCTGCAGGCTCAGCAGAAGAGCAGTTCAGCAACTCTTGGGAAGTGCAGCCCGTCCCGCCTGCCCTCCGGAGCGCCTGTGTGGCCTTGGAGCTCCGCGCGGTCAGGGCGGTGCCTGGCCATCAGCGCTGTGTCCCTTTCCTGTCCCCGCTGCTTTCCAGGAAGCACTGGCTCGGCTCTGTGCTGTGCTCACCACCACGTCATTTTTGATTTTTGAGACAGTGTCTCACTATGTAGCAGCGATCCTCCTGCCTCAGCCTCCCAAGTGCTGGAGCGACAGGTGTGCACCGCCATGCCTGTCAGCTCAACTGACTTTTGTCTCACCAGGACGCAGTGTTTTCAATCTGGGCTGAATCCAAGCACAGAAAATCCGCCTAGTCTATCTTTCTGCTTAAGGAGACACCAGGAACCAAAAACATTAAAAAGAATTACATAGCTGGGTGAGGTGGTATGGACCTGTAATCCCAGTACTCGGGAGGCTGAGGCAGGAGGACTGCAGCAAGTTCGAGGCCAGTCGGGGCTACTCAGTGAGACCTCGTCTAAATACATAAATAAACAGGGAGGCAGGGATGTGGCTCAATGCAGAAGGCCCTGGATTCAGTCACCAGTTAAAAAAAAAATGTTCTGAATAGTGGTTTCTGATTTAATGCAAATTTTAATGACTCTAACCGCCACCCACATGCACACTCTCTCTTCCCACAAGTTCTAGCGAGGTCATGACAGACTGCCGGGACAGCTTTACACTTATGTGCACGATTTTGTGGGTGTGTATATTCCCTGGGATCTGTCCCTTAGCTTTCACCTGATTCTCAAAATAGGTTAAGACCCAGGAATAAACCAAAGCCAGGCGTGGTGTGGCTCACGCATGTGATCCCAGCACCACGGAAGGCTGAGGCAGGATATTTTTTGGTGTTTTTTTGTTTGTTTGCTTGCTTGTTGCCTTTTTGAGACAGGGTCTCACTATACAGTTCAGGCTGTCCTTGAACTCACTTTGTAGCCCAAGCTGGCCTCAAATTTGCAGTGATCCTCCTGCCTCAGTCTCCTGAGTGCTAGGATTTCAGGCATGTGCCGCCATGCCTGGCTCAGGAGTATCTTGAGTTTAAGGTCACCCTGGGCTACATAGAGAGTTCAAGGCCAGCCTGGACTAGGTAGCAAGATTGTCTCAGAAAAACCAAAATTGGGCTGGAGCTGTAGCTCAGTGGTAGAGCACTTGCCTAGCATGCACAAGGTCCTGAGTTCAATCCCCAGTACCACAAAACAACAACAAAACCCTAAAATAATTGATTAATGAATTAAAGACTCACAAGTGAAAATAACAACAAAAGCTAAATTAAAACAAAAAAAAAACTAACTAAAGATGGGCAAAGGATTCGGGTAGACATTTCCCCCTGAGAAACTGCAACCGGCCAGCAAGCACATTAAAGATACTCAAGTCGCTCGTTATCAGGGAGATGCACAGGAGAAGCACCACCGTGACACACAACATCAGCCCACCGAGACGGCTGCTATCAAAAACTAACAGAGAAAGAAACACAGACGATCACAGGCAAGCACTGGCCCCAACGCCAACCAAATGGCTCCCTCTGTGTTAGTGCGAGGCGAAAGGGTCTGGGGTCCGCAGTTTCCTGCTGGAGAAGGAAAGCTTGCTTTGCTGCGGCCCCAGCACGGCACCACAGGGTCTTTGTCCCCCAAGCTGAAATCAGGGTGTCCAAGAGATACTGCCTGACGGCAGCCCGGGCCACACACAGCCTTGGTCAGTGAGAGAGGAAAGGGAAAGGAAGCCGTCAGCCTCCACTCCTCAGCCTTTAAATCAAAGGGAGGGAGGCGGCACACAAGCCTTGATCCCGGCACTCTGGGAGGCTGAGGCAGGAGGATCACAAATTCCTGCTCACCCTGGGCAACTCAGCAACTCAGTGAGCCCCTGCCTCAAAACAAAAAATATAAAAAGGCTAGGGATGTAGCTCAGGGCAAAGACCGGGGGCTCAATCCTTGGTACTGCAAAACATAAAAATGAATAAAAAACTGTTGGAGCCTGTAACAGGGACGAAGCCCTAAAGCAGATCACAGAAGGGCAAGTTCTACACAGTTCCACTTGTCGGAGTTGCCGAAAGCACCAAACTCGAGGGAGAGAAAGTAGAATGGGGGTCACCATGCACTGTGGGATGGAGAAACAGAGTCGCTGCATGGCGAGGACGGAGTTTCAGGAACCAAGATGCAAAACCTCTAGAAATCTGCTCTATGAGGCCCTGTGCCCGGTACTCTTTTCTTTTCTTTTCTTTTTGAGACACGGTCTCACAATGTAGCCCAGGTTGGCCTCAAACTCATGGAGATCCTCCTGCCTCAGCCTCTTGAGTGCTGGGATTACAGGCATGTACCACTATACCTGGCGAAAGTTCCAGTTTCTTAAGCCAGACCAAAAAAACCAAACAAACAAACAAACAAAAAAAACCCACTAGAACTAGAATAAACATTCAAAAAAAAAAATAGCACTCATGCAGGTGGCCAAGAATGTGACTGTGTTGTCAGACAATGAAAAATGAAATCATGAGATCCCATTATACACTCCTCAGACCAGGTAACATGAAAGACTTTAAAAGTATCAACTACTGCCAAGTCTGGAATGACCAGAATTCTATACAGCTGCTGGGAGAAAACAGCACAAACTACTAAAGTTGATCGCATTACTTACTACCCTATGGTTCACTGACCCTATTCATATGCATTTCCTAAGAATAAGTGAAAACATGGATCCACGAACAGACAAATACAGCCGGGAGTAATGGCACCTGCCCCTAGTGCCAGGCACTTGGGAGGCTGAGGCAGGAGGATCACTTGAGCCCTGATATTCAAGGCTAGCCAGTCTGGGCACCACAATGACAGGCCACTTCAAAAAAATACAAAAGCATAAGAATATTCATAGGAAGCCAGGCATGGTGGTTCACCCCGCTAATCCCAGCACTCTCTCAGAAGCTGAGGCAGCCTGGCCAATTTAGCAGGACTCTGTCTCAAAATAAAAAAAGGACAGTTTGTAATAACTAAATCTTGGAAACAGCTCAAATGTCCAACAACCGATGAATGGATAAAGATGTGGTTTTTGTTGTTTTTTTGTGGCACCGGGGATTGAACTCACAACCTCATACCTGCCAGGCAGCTGTTTAAGCCATTGAGCCAAACTCCCGGCCCTAGTTTTTTGAGGCAGGGTCGCACTATGTAGCTCAGGCCAGCCTTGCCTTGAATTCACAACGCTCCACCTACCTCAGCCTTCCGAGTGCTGGGATTAAAGTCATGTGCCAATGAGCCGGGTATGGTGGCACACACCTTTAATCCCAGCACTTGGGAGGCTGAGGTAGGAGGAGCGTTGTGAGTTCAAGGCTGACTTGGGCTACAATGCAAGCGCAAGGCTGGCCTGAGCTACATAGTGCGACCCTGCCTCAAAAAACTAGGGCCGGGAGTTTGGCTCAATGGCTTAAGCAGCTGACTGGCAGGCGTGAGGTTGTGAGTTCGATCCTTGGTGCCAAAAATAAACAAATAAATAAACAAATAAATAAATAAAGTGGCCCGAGTTGGTGTGGGTGGGGAAATACTGGATCCGGATGGTCAGGTCAGGCCAGGCCCTGCAGGCGGATGTGTCTGAGGCTGAAGACAAAGCTGAGTGGGATCTGGCCATGCTGGGACCCCAAGAGCAGGGTCCCCCACAGAGCGAACAGCAAAGGCTGGGAGGACAGAGCTGGTGCTGGGAGGAGGGGAGGGGCGGGCGGCTGAGCTGGGCCTCTAGCCCTGAGGATTCTGGAGCAGCCCTGGGGTTTATTCTCCGACTCACAGGAAGCCACTGGAGGCTCAAAGCGGGCACCCCGGGCTGTTTGGAAATGCGCCCCGACTGCTGTGATGCGCACAGGGTAGGGTGCAAGTGGGAGACCACAGCAAAGGACACGAAAGACACAAGACCTCTAGGAACCCAGGGAGGTGGCACTTGTAGTCCCAGCTTCTTGGGGAGGCTGAGGCAGGAGGATCGCTTAAGCCCTGGAGTTCCAGACCAATCTGGGTAGACATTATCTCCAAAACAAAACAAACGATAGTATCTGTGAGTTCACAATAATACTTAGACAAGATAAAACTCATGGATCCCTTCAGAGGTTGATAGCTGATGACTCAGATTGTGAATTATTGCCCAACATGGTGACATGTGATTGTAATGCCAGCACCTGGGTGGCTGAGGCAGGAGGATCACCATAAATTCAAGGCCAACCTGGGCTACATAGTAAGAGACCTTGTTTTGGGATGAAGATATGGCTCAGGGGCACAGTGCCTGCCTGGCAAGTGCAAGGTCCTGAGTTCAATTCCTGGTACAAGAGAGAGAGAGAGAGAGAGAGAGAGAGAGACAGACAGACCTTGCTTTTTAAAAAAAGTCAAAGCATAACGAAACAGAAAAATGCTGTTTTAACCACAATCAAATCTAGAAAGATCAAGCTGCCCCTTTACAAAACAGAAAGACAACCACATTCTACAACATCACGGACATACGAGGAGCAAAACCCAGCCTGGGCAAAATCCAATGGAGCGAATAATTACAAAAGAAAAGAGAGAGCAGAGGCTGGGAATACAGCTCAGCGGCGCAGCGCCTGCCTGGCAAGCATGAGGTCCTGAGTTGGATTCCTGGTACAAAAAACAAGAGAGAAGGCATTCCTAATCACAAAAATTACTAAGTCAAAGCATGGACCTAAATATAAAATGCAAAACCCTCAGAGTCCCAGAGAGAAACAGAAGGTGTGAGTGACCTTGGTGTGGTGATGACAGCTGACAAATTCCGCCAGAAACAGTCCAGAGAGAGCGGAACTCGGACTTCACCAGCCTGGCAGACCTCCGCCTTGTGAAAGACGTTACGAGGAACAGCTCTGCCAAGAATGGAGGCGGCAAGATACCGTCCGATACAGGACTGGCTCCAAAACACAAAGAGCTCTCAAAACTGAACAATAAGAGGGGCCAGAGATTTAGCTCAGTGGCTCAAGTGCTTGCCTCGTAAACACCAGGTCGTGAGTTCGATCCCCAGTACCAAAAACAAACAAAACAAAACAAAACAAAACAAAACTGAACAATAAGAAAAAGACACTGTCCTCCCAGCCCTCAGGAGGCTGAGACAGGAGGATGGCTTTGAGTTCGAGGCCAGCCTGGGTTACACAGTGAATTCAAGGTTAATCTCAACTACATAGTGAAACCCTGTCTCCAAAAACCAAACATGAACACAAAAGATAAAAAAAAAAAAAAGGAAAAAGACATGGAAGAGGTGGGGCATCTCAAGGCAATCTTGGACCTTGGCGGGATCCTAGTTGAAACTTTAAAAAGCATTTACAATCAGGGAAGGCAAACAGGAACTAGGTACTTCAAGATGTTAACCTTAGCCTGCCAGGTGACCTGCTCAAGCTTTTTGTTTTGTTTGCAGTACTGGGGACTGAACCCAGGGCCTTTGCACTGAGCTGCAGCCCCAGTCTTCCTGCCTAACCCCCTTTCTTTCTCTCTCTCCCCACTTCTCCTATTATTATTATTATTATTATTTGGAGACAGGGTCTTCCTGTGTAATCCAAGCTGGCCTTGAGTTCTCAGCAATCCTGCTGCCTCAGCCTCTGAAGTGCCGAGATTATAGATGTGAGCCATCATTCCCAACGCCCCAGTACTTTTTTATTTTTTATTTTGAGACAGGGTCTCACTAAATTGCTAAATTGCCCAGGCTGGGTTTGAAATTGTGATTCTTCTGCCTCAGCCTCCCAGAGTGCTAAGATCATAGGTGTGTGCCAACACACCTAGGTAATGTTGATGCATTAATATAGGAAATATTCTATGCATGAAATTATCAAAGCTTAATTTGAAGAACTGATAGCCAGGCATGGTGGTGCACGCCTTTAGCCCAGCACTTGGCTGAGGCAGGAGGATCGTTGTGAATTTGAGACCAGCCTGGGCTACAAAGGGAGTTCAAGGACAGCCTGAACTGCATAGTGAGACCCTGTCTCGAAAAATAGGGCTGGGGATTTAGCTCAGTGGTGTGAGCACCTGCCTGACAGGTGTGAGGTTGTAAGTTTGATCCCTGGTACCAAAAATAAAAATAAAAAAATAAAAAAAGTTGAGGAATCAGGAGACAGTATTGGCTAATAAAAACCACTGTGGTTGATATATGTACATATTTTTTTTTTAAAGTTTGTTTTTTGAGACAGAGTTTTGCCATGTGGTTCAGGCTACCTTAAAGTCACAGCAATCCTCCTGCCTCAGCCTCCTAGGTGATGGGATTACAGGCAACGACCACCATGCCCAGTGTGTTGTTAATTACTGAGTCACAGAAATGATACTAGCTGGGCATGGTGGTGTACACCTGTAATCCCAGCACTCTCGGAGGCTGACGGAGGAGGATTGCTATATGTTCAAGGCCAGCCTGGGCTACACAGCAAGACCCTGTCTTGAAATAATAATTCCTTCTACTTAAATGAGCTTGAAAATTTCCATAGTTAAAAAAGAAAACCACCTGCCTGAGTCTCCTCTCTTTTGTAGCACTTAGAGTGAGTACTCGGGCCACGCCAAGGACACCTCTCCAGCAGCAGAGGGGGAGGGGACATGCGCGCCCCTGTCTCTTTGCCCAGAACCCAGTGATCCACCCATGCTGAAGTGGGGGGCGGCTGTGCACGGTGGGAGAGCTTCCTGGAGGAGGTGACACCCAGACAGGACCCCAAGGAACAAGGAAGATGCCCAGGAGAGAGGCTGGAGGGCTCACACAGGCTCAGGACAGGTAGTGACAGCACTGGGTGGGGCTGAGGACATTAAGGCAAGGAGCTGGGACTTCGTCCTCCGGCACCCGCGAGCCAAGGACGGGCCGGCAGGTTTAGGTAAACAGAGATATCCAGGAATGTGCAGGGCTGCGCTGGGGACACCTGAGGTGAGGGGGAGGGCGGATGGAGACAATGTGGCCCACCAGTCATCCCAGCACTGGGGAGGCTGAGGCAGGAGCATCGCTGGGAGCTGGAGGGCAGCCTGGGCTACGCAACAAGACCCTGTCTCCAAATATCACACAGAGACCGAGCGGAGGGCGCTCACCCTTCCACTCCAGGTTCATGCGGCCCCGCTCCAGGTGGTCCAGCAGCCGCTGCGGGCAGGAGCTGAGCAGGAAGGCCTTCTCCTTGCTCACCACCTCGGCCTTCTTTGCCCACTGCTCACTGATGCTCAGGGCCTCGGGCCAGTCGCCCGTCCAGCTGCCGTTCCGGGGGTGGAACTCCATGAAATCCTCGCCATTCAGGGCAAACAGGGCGGTGGGCACTGAGGTGTTGTCAGCAGCAAGCTTGCAGCCCAGCAGGCCCTGCAGGGTGTAGGGACCTGGGGTGCCCGGGACAGGGCAGAGGGTGAGGAGCAGGGCTGGCCACTGCCCCCAGCCCGGGGGTCCAGGCCCCGCCTCCGCCCCCAGCCCCGGGTCCGGCCCCACCTTTTCCCCCCAGGGCTTTGAGAGCCTCCAGAAAGAGGTTCTCCTTGTTCCTCAGGTCCGTGGTCTCCTTCTCCCAGTACCAGGACACCTGGGTCTCCCAGACCCAGGCCCCGCAGGGCTCCGCCTCCTGGCGCAGGCTGCTGTAGCTCAGGTACTGCTGGGGGCCCAGCCAGCCTGACACCCAGAAGGCAGGGGACCCTGAGGCGGGGGACGAGACCGCCGTGAGGTGGTAGAGGAGGGACAGGTGGTTCTCTGCGGGGAGATAGTGAGGGCGGCCACGGTCAGCGAGGCGGGGGACACACAGCTCCGGACACAGGACTTCAGCCAGGGGAGGGGACGGACTTGGAGAGAGGGGGACAGGGACCCTGAGAGGGGGCAGGGTCACCCAGAGAAGAGACAGGGACACAGAGAGAGGGGACAGGGACACAGGGGCCTGGTGGCTTCCGGACACGGCCCGGAGAGGAGAGCGCAGAGGCGGGCGCTGGGCTGGGGAAACTAGGAGTCGCCTCCTGGCCGGGCCGGGGCCCCCGCTCTGCTCCCCACGCCCAGTGCTCCGCACCCCGCGCCCCGACGCCGCTCACCTGCGCCCCAGGTCTGAGGCAGGAGCAGGAACAGGAGACCGAGCGCCCAGGGCCGGGGCTCCCCCATGCTGAGGGCGACCTGGGGCGGGAGGCACACGTGACTTGGCTCGGGCACCCGCCCCGCCCCTTCCCCCCGCTGGCCCGGGACGCAGCCCCGCCGCACGGGACGCGGGACCCCGGGTTTAGGGGGTCCAGGCCGGACTGACAACAGTGCCCTCCCGCTCAATGACCTTTCACCCCCTAATTTGATCAGTTTGGGTTAATTAATTACAGAACCTGGATAGGCCCAAATTCACTTCTCGGAGTTCTGCCCACCCTTCTCCTCCTCCCCCGGCCCCCGGAATCCGGGCCCGGCCTCCCCCTCACCCCTGCGTCCAGCGTCCAGCGATCGTCCCGCGATCGCGCGCACAGCCGCGTCCTCGCCGCCCGCAGCCCCGGCGCTCCCGTGACTGGAGACCCCAGTTCCTCTCTTACATCCTGTAGGCGGCTGCTCCCGACTCCAGGCGCAGGGGCCCACCCCCAGCCGCAGGGCACACCCCAGGCCCTAGGCCCGGCCTTTCTGGGGGCGTTCTCCCTGCCTGTGTCTCCGCGGCTGGCTGTGCCGTCTTCGGAGCCTGCGAGCCCTGGGAGCCGCCTGCTCGCTCTCCGGCTGAGCGCAGACGTCCAGGGTCCTGCGGAACTTTGCTAGGGACTCCCTGGTCACTTCACGGTCAGTTGCCCTATTTACGTCTTCTTGTTTTCTTTGTTTGGTTGTTTTTCAGACAGGATCTCGCTGTGGAGTGTAGGCTGGCTTGGAACTCAAGGGAAACCTCCTGTCTCAGCCTCCCGAGTGCAGGGATTGCAGGTGCACCACTACACCCGGCTCCATTTACATAATTCTGAGGTCGCAGATGGCCGATGTGTCCCACTTTAACACTCTCCAGCGCCCATGGAGCCCCCAGCCTCCTGCTAGGCCGTCTCTCAGCCTGCAGGGTCTGAGGGCCGCGTTCTCACCCCGCACCCTCAGCGCCTGCCTTCTGGAACCACTCGGGGCTGCCAGCCCCGGGTCCAGTGCGGGTGTCTGGTCCTGTAGGGCCACGGAGGGGCTTCTGATGGCCTCTGACCAACGGCTGGGTCTCTGGTGGTCTCACCCCAGTCACCCCCAGCACACTGAGACCCAGCCCCAGGAGCCCTTATACTGTCCCGGAGCCGGCTGGACTCATCCCTGGGCCACCTCGGGGTGCTCCCCCTGTGCTCAGCCAGTTCCCCTTCCTTCCTGTCTGCCGATACGGGGATCCCCAGACCACTTCTGGGTTCTCTATTATCAGGCCCTCCCCCCAGATCCTGCCCAACCGTGCCCTCCCCAGGTAACGTGCACAGACAGCTGGGTAGGTGGATAGGTAAGCAGACAGAAAAATAGGAAGGGAAACTGCATGTGGTGCACACCTATAATCCCCCACTCACAGAGAGGCTGAGGCAGGAGGGTTGAAAATTCCAACCTCAGGTGGGCAATTTAGCCACATAGTGAGACCCTGTCTCAAAATAAAAAATAAAAAAGGCAGGGGATTTAGCTCAGTGGCAAAACCCTGGGTTCAACTCCCCAGTACCGGAAAAAAGAAGGGGGAGACAGGTCGGTAGATGGGTAGGCAGGAGGACAGTCACATAGGTGATGGTTAGGTTGGAAGACAGGCGGATAGAAACAGCCTTGACTCAAGACAGACAAACAAGCCCGGTGTGGTGGCGCAGGCCCTTGAACCCAGCACTTGGGACACTGAGGGAGCAGGATAGAATGGTCCACGTCCCCTAGGGTACATGGCAAATCCTTGTCTAACAAAACAAAACAAAACAAAACCAAACTAAACCAAACCAAACCAAACCCACGGCGAAAAAGTGCAAAGATCTGGAGGCTCCTCCTAGGCAGGGACCGGGAATCCCCGCCGGGCGCTCAGGCGCTCGGCTCGGGGCCTGCAGCGGGTCCCAGGCTGTGAGGACGCCCTGGGCTCCCCCAAACCCTCTCACGCATGATCCGCAGGGTCTTCTGCAAAACGACCACGTCGGACCCTCTATGTGACCGCAAGGCGGCTCCAGCAGAACCTCGCACCAGGCGCCGGTCCCTTCTGATCGTCCCCATCTGGCGCGAGCCGGTGTCGTCTGTGAGGCGAGCGCCCGGTCAGCGCTGAACCTGCGCCCGACTCTGCACCTGCACGCAGCGCCACCCAGTGGCCAGGGGAGACCATCACACCCGAGCGGAAACCGTCCCAACTCCTCCAGGCCCTCCACTCTGAGCCTTGGTTTGTTTTTGGTACTGGGGGTCAAACCCCTGCGTCTTCACACTGAGCTATATCTCCAGTCCTTTTATAAGTTTTTTTTTTTGTGTGTGTGTGTTTGTTTATTTTTAAGAGGGTCTTCCTTCGTAGCTCAGGATGGCCTTGAACTCACTATGTAGCTCAGGTTGACCTTAAACTTGTGGCCATTCTCCTGCCTCAGCCTCTGGAGTGCTGGGATCACAGGCACGCATCACCACCTGGCCTCTGGCTTCTTTATCTGAAAACATGGGGCCAATAATTGTGCCGATCTCATTAGAGAGGGTTTGGGAGCCAAGGCTTGGCCAGGGGCCGGGGGCTCCTAGGGAGGGTGTCAGGAGTGGCACCTGCTTCTCAGCACCCCCTCCCTACCAGGCCAGGTGACTGTTCAGGTCCCCACAGGGCCTTGGGGGCTCCGCAGTCTGCCCCACCCGGAAACGAGCAGTGGGCGGAGGTTGTAAAATCTAACAGAGGCCTGGGGTGTGGCTCGGTTGTTGAGTGCTCTCCTAGCACCTACTAGGTCTGGGTTCCATCCCAACACTACAAAATAATAATCAGCGGAAACGGACCTGGGACCCCCACCAGGGCTCAGCACTGCTGGGGCTCACTGCAGGGCTGCTGAGACGCACCACCCAGTCCCCCTAACAGTTTACGAGTCTGGGAAAAAGTTGGAGGAGCGCAGGCGCTTCTACCCACGTTGTATACTTTATTTGGAGAATAAAACTGTATCTGTACTGAGCTGAAAGTGTACAGGTTTTTTTTTTTTTTAGTGTAATATAACAACTTTTCACACAGCATTTATATTGTATTGGGTGCTACAAGCCATCTAGAGAGGAGGTTATATGCAAATACTGTATTTTGAAAATGTTGGTTTTTTTTTTTTTTTTACTTTTTTTTTTTTTGCAGTACCGGGGATCAAACTCACAACCTCACGCCCACCAGACAGGTGCTTAAGCCACTGAGCCAAACTCCCAGCCCTTTTATTTTATTTTTGAGACAGGGTCTTGAGCTATGTAGCTTGGATTGGCCTCAAACTTTTTTTTTTTTTTTTTTTTTAATGGTACCAGGGATCAAACTCACAGCCTCGTGCCTGCCAGACAGGTGCTTAAGCCACTCAGCCAAACTCCCAGTCCTAGTTTTTTGAGGCAGGGTCGCACTATATAGCTCAGGCCGGCCTTGTGCTCACCTTGTAGCCCAAACTGGCCTCGAATTCACGACGTTGCTCCTACCTCAGCCTCCCGAGTGCTGGGATTAAAGGCGTGCGCCACCACACCCAGTTGGTCTCAAACTCTTGGCAATTCTCCTGCCTCAGCCTCCCAAGTGCTGGGACTATAGCCATATGCTACTACACACAATCTGTTTTGTTTCTTTATTTATGTATTATCTCTTTTGAGACAGGGTCTTGCTATGCAGTTCAGGCTGGTCTCAAACTCACTTTGCTTTTTTTGTTTTTTGTTTTTGTTTTGTTTTGGTACCAGGGATTGAACTCACAACCTCGTGCTTGCCAGGCAGGCACTTAAGCCACTGAGCTAGATTCCTGGCCCTATTTTTTTGAGACAGGGTCTCACTGTGCAGTTCAGGCTGGCCTTGAACTCACTTGTAGCCCAAACTAGTCTCGAACTCACAACGATCCTCCTGCTTCAGCCTCCCAAGTGCTGGGATTAAATGCATGGGCCACCACACTCACTTTGTAACCCAGGTTGGTCTCCAATTTGCAACAATCCTCCTGCCTCAGCCTCCCAAGTACTGGATCACAGGCATGCATCACCAAGCCTGGCCATATTTTTGAGGCAGGATCTCTCACTGTGTAGTCCAGGCTGGTCTTGAACTCGCTGCTGTCCTCCAGCCTGTCTCTGGAGTGCTGGGATTCTAAGCATGCACCACCACACCCTGCTATATCATTTTATGTAGGGGACTTCACCAGGCAGCTATATCATAACTGGGATGTGGCACCCACATAATGTCTACAGGGGCCATTACCAGGCCCTGAGGGCTGCTATTATAATGGCCTGCAGCGGACTGCAGCCAGTCCTGCTGGCCAGCCTGGCCATAACATGACATTGCGTGGCCCACTGCCCTAGGTCTGGGGCCATGGTACACAGGACACAACCACGACCTGCCCTGCTCTGGGTCTGATTGTAAACTGCTGGGAGCCGCTGAGCTGGTGATGGTCCACACCTGTGGAGCCCAAAGCACAGAGCGCCAAGGGTGCCCCAAGGGCACAGAGCGCCGAGGCGAGCAGGCGCTCCAGCCCGGAGAACAGGGGTGTGAGGGGCGGCACAGGACAAATGCGGACAGGAACGCACTGCGGTGGCTGAGCACTCTCCTCCTCCCCTCCGGAGGCAGGGTCCCCCGACCCCAGTCTTCTGTCTCGATCGTTTTCTTCATCCTCTTACTGTTCTTCCTCCCGGGAACTGAGAGTGCTCTCGAGGACCCAACATGTGGCATCTGAACAGGGACCAGGGTAAGAAGAAGTAGCAGGTGACGGGAAACTTCTCAATGAACACACACAAGGGGGAGAAGTGCACTGATAGCAAATTCATCAGGTGTGAAACTTGGGGGGAGAGAGAGGGAGAAAAACAGGCTCGTTAGGGCCAGAGAGGGAGAGGCATATAGAATTTAGCAAGTGTTAAAACGTGGGGCAAACACATTCTCAGGAACCACCAATGCGTATGGAGCTGGTTGTTGTATTCCTGATTCCTGTATTTACTTTAGTTTTGTGGATTTGCTTTGGAAAGGGTTTTTATGGTCCTGTGCTTGCCGAGAAGACCACAAGGACTGGCTCAGAGCACTGCTTTACAGCCAGGCCCAAAGCGGAAGGGACATGGTGGGACAGTCTCTCTGCTTTATTCAGTTAGACGGGGAAGGAGTGGTGGGGGGCAGGAGTGTCTCCTGGCGAATTTTATTTTGCAGCGCCTGATGAAGTTAGCTGAGCCATGAGTGGAGATTCCCGCCTTTTCAGCTCAGAGAAGCTTTGCTGCACTGCAGGGTGACACTTCCTCCTCTCAGGGAAGGAGCCCTTTCCTCTCTCTCCCATGCAAATGGCATTAAAGGAGGCCAGATGGGCAGGGGAGTCTATGCAGGGTTTTCAATGTATCTACCATTACTGAACTTCCAGTCCCTAATAACCCTGAACAAATTGTGCATCTTCATGATGCTGTACCTTTTAAGACTCTAAAGAAATTAAAACGAGCTGCCACTAACTATGGTCCTGCGGCCCTATTTATTTGTTTATTGGTCTTTTTGAGACAGGGTCTCACTATGCAGTTCAAGCTGGCCTTGAGATCACTTTGTAGCGCAGGCTAGTGTTGAACTCACAAGGATCCTCCTGCCTCAGCCTCCTGAGTGCTAGGATTACAGGTGTGCACCACCACGCCCAGCTTTCCATGGGCCTTTTGTTTTGTTTTGGTGGCACTGGGGATTGAACTCACAACCTCGCACCTGACAGACAGGCACTTAAGTCACTGAGCCAAACTCCCGGCCCTAGTTCTTTGAGACCGGGTCACACTACGTAGCTCAGGCCGGCCTTGTGCTCACGTTGTAGCCCAAGCCGGCCTTGAACTCACAATGCTCCACCTAACTCAGCCTCCCGAGTGCTGGGATTAAAGGTGTACGCCACCACGCCCAGCTTAATCTACTTTTTTTTTTTTTTTTTTTTTGCGGCACCCGGGATCAAACTCAAAACCTCACGCTTGCCAGACAGGTGCTTAAGTCACTGAGCCAAACTCCCAGCCCTAGTTTTTTGAGGCAGGGTCGCAATATGTAGCTCAGGCCAGCCTTGCTTACGTTGTAGCCCAAGCCGGCCTCAAACTCACAACGCTCCTCCTACCTCAGCCTCCCGAGTGCTGGGATTAAAGGCGTGCACCACCACGCCCGGCAATCAACTTACTTTTGAATTGTAAGTCTATGAACAGATTAAAATAGCTGCCACCAGGGACTGGAGGGAATTTCCCTTAAAGGGTGAGACTTTCCTTGATCTGGCCTTTGTTCCCCAGGGTCCTAATGAATCTTTCCAGGATTTTGCGGCATACTTGTTGCAGGCTAGTGGGAGAATTATAAGCCATACAGAGGCTAGTAAGCTAATAGTTCAACAATTGGCTTTTTAAAAAATATATATATTTGTTAGTTGCATACACTGTCTACCATGTAGTTCCCAAGGTTTTTTTTTTTTTGTACCAGGGATCAAACTCACAACCTTGGGCTTGTAAGGCAGGTGCTTGTGCCACTGTGCTAAATGCCCAGCACCCCAATTTGTTTTTGCTACTATTTATTTATTTTTGTTATTTTTTATTTTTATTTTTTGGGGGGCACCGGGAATCAAACTCACAACCTCGTGCTTTCCGGGCAGGCGCTTCAGCCACTGAGCCAAACTCCCGGCCCTGGTTTTTTGAGGCAGGGTCACACTATGTAGCTCAGGCCGGCCTTGCTCACATTGTAGCCCAAGCCGGCCTCAAACTCACAACGCTCCTACTACCTCAGCCTCCTGAGTACTGGGATTAAAGGTGTGCACCTCCACGCCCGGCTCCTATCTTTATTTTCTTCATCCTCTCATCATTCTTCCCTTCGGAATTTAGAGAGCCCTTGAGAAGGATGGGACTATAAACTCAGGACCCTGCTGCTGCCCGGAGACAGGCATGGTGGCACAGGCTGTCATCCCAGCATTCTAGGAGGCTGAGGCAAGAGGATCACCACTGAACAACTTAATCCAGATCATGTACCCCCCAAAAAAAGGTTGGGAATGTAGCTAAGCAACAAGGCTCTGAGTTTGATCCCCAGTACTGCAAAAACACAACCTTACCCAGAGCTAGTTTCCCTGACATGGTAATGGCACCAAGGAAGAGCCAAGCATGGTGGTGCACACCTGTAATCCCAGCACTTGGGAGGCTGAGGCAGGAGGATTGTTTCGAGTTCCAGGCCAGGCTGGGCTACAAAATGAGTTCAAGACCAGCCTGAACTGCACAGCAAGACTGTCTCAAAAAGACAAAACAAAACAAAACACAACCCTCCACACATACACACTAAAAACTAAGCTAGGGTTCCACCCCCATGTAACACCCCTGGGCGACCTGCCACAGACCTTGGGTCTGCCCAAGGGCCTGCAGGCCAGGTGGACGACTCCATGGAGCCTTTCTGTGACCTCAGGCTTCGGGTTCTGACCCAGCAGCGGCCCGGATCCTCCCTGGAGTGGGAGGTTAGAAGCAGCGAGCAGTCTGAAGTGGAGGCTGGGACACCGGCGCCTGGGCAGCTGCAGTCATGTCTGTGTGCACAACCACTGGCAGGAAGGAAATGGGTTCCACCTGGACGGGCAGAGTGGTAAAGCCGTGAGGGGTGATGAAGGGCCAGAGATCAGCCAGGTGGAAAGCAGCTGGTGAAGGTTTAAAGACAAGCCACTGAGGAAATGAGGCAGGTGGATGAAACTGGACGAAGCCCGGGTGATGGCATCTACCTGCAATCCTAGTACTCTGGGAGGCTGAGGCAGGAGGATTTCAAATACAAGTCCAGCCTGGGCAACTCAGCACCATAGCAACCTAATGTCTAAAATAACAAAAGGGCTGGAGGTGGAGGTGTAGCTCAGTGCAAAGGCCCTGGGTTCAGTCCCTGGCATTGGATGGAAAGGAAGCAAGCTAGCCCCGGCCAGGTGTGGTGGGTCGGAGGCCCGAGCTGGAGCTGCCGCAGAACCGGTGTCCAGCTCCTTTACAAGGACTGTGGATGGAGGGGCTGCCAGTGGCCTGCGGCCCCCCAGAGCTCGCGTGTGCCTGGGAACTGAGGTGCTGGGCGGTGAACAAGACGCCCCAACGTCGCTGGGAGGAAGCCGGGGTGCGCTCTGTTGTAAACAGCACCCCACCCTGAGCGGAAGCACCTGCGGCCTGGGAGCCGCACCTCTCTGCGCCCCCTCCCTGGGCTGTGTCCCCCGTCCCGGGCTGCCCCTTTCCACAGGGCTCCTGCTCCCCGCTGCCCGCACTTGGCAGGCCCCGCCCACCCTTCCTGCCCCCCGTACAGCCACTTCCTCTGCAGCAGCCGCCGCCCTCACCGGGTAAAAGGCAGCACCGGGCGGGGTGCGCCTTCCTGGCGACCGCTCCTCTCCTCAGAGCCCTGTCTCCCAACCCTTGTACCAGTGCTGCACCTCGACGCTGGTACAGGCCTGGGGGGCAGGGACCTGGGGACTCCCGCACCTGCGGCCCCAGGCGAAGGCGACGGGGGACCGCAGCATCCCGCTGCCCTCAGGCATCCTGGACTCCCGTCAGGTGCAAGTCCTTCTCTTCCTGCTCTTATTTCTGATAGGCTCTTGCTTCCGTGCAGACCTTGCCTTCAAGCTTGTGCCGACGCACCTGCCTCAGCCTCCCACTGTACTGGGATCATTATCTGTCCTTCCTGTTTCTGAGCATCTGCCCTGCAGTCCTGGTCTGTGTGTCTGTGGGGTGGAAGGGGTGCACCTCTCCATTCAAGGCCTCTGCAGTCCCCTCCAGCCCTCCCCTCCAAAGCAGATGCTCTGGGGCTGCTGGAGCTGCCACTTCTACCATCCTGACCCTGTCCCTATCTCTGGGCCAGCTGAGGACACTGCTTCCTCAAGCACTAGGTTCCAACTCAGGTGAGATGGCACACACCTGTTATCCCAGCACTCAGGGAGGCTGAGACAGGCAAATCATGAATTCAAGCCCAAGATGAGCAACTTAGCAAGATCCTATCTCAAAAAGGGGGTGGTGGGTGGGGAGGGCTGGGGGATGGTGCTGTCGGCTCAGCTGGGGGCGGGGGGTGCTGGGATCTGGGCTGCTCCTCACCAGGTCTTTTCCAGGCTGCCTGTCCTGGAGGCCTGTTCCCTGGCCTACACAGCCCCTGGGTTTATCCCCAGTAAGGCAAACAAACACAAACCCCAACCCCTCAGGCCTGGAGGCAACCGGTGCCAGTGAGTGAAAGTTTCTAGAGCCTGAGGCCTGGGTGGGGGGCCTACCCCTACCCAGGTGTCTGTGTGGGGGGCTCAGGGCCCCTCTCTTAGCTGCTGGGAAGGCAGGAGGCCCAGGGGAAGCCCAGAAATAGGGAACCTGAGACTAGAGCCACAGCACAGGGCACCTCCACCCTCCTCCCTTCCTCCCCGGAGACTGGGGCGCAGGGCACAGGTAGCCGGGGAGGCAGCAGCGAAGACAGCCAGGCCACGTCATCCACCACACCCAGAGCCTCGGTGGCGAGACAGATCCAAGCCTGGTCCGTGAGAGCCAAAATAACTTTATTCCCTTTGGGGTGCAGCCAGGTGATGTCAGAACTTCTGGAACTGCTTCTTGGTGCCAGCGGCCTTGGTGACCTTAAGCACGTTGAAGCGCACTGTCTTGCTCAGTGGCCTGCACTCGCCCACTGTGACGATGTCGCCAATCTGGACGTCCCTGTGGGGGCAGGCAGGGCCAGGCCCTCAGGAGGGGTCACCCACCGACCCTGGCCCAGGGCAGCACCTAGAGGAACCTGGGGACCACACTGCCCTGCTCTGAGCACGCAGACGCCCACCCCCCTCCCAAACTACTCTCGCAAGGCTTTTTTTTTTCTTTCAGCACCGGGGATTGAACTCGCAGCCTGTGTGTGAACCTGCCAGACAGGTGCTTAAGCCACTGAGCCAAACTCCCAGTCCTAGTTTTTGAGGCAGGGTCGCACTACATAGCTCAGGCTGGCCTTGCCCTCGCATTGTAGCCCAAGCCTGCCTCAAACGCACAACGCTCCACCTACCTCAGCCTACCGAGTGCTGGGATTAAAGGTGTGCGCCACCACGCCTGGCTTCTCGCAAGGCATTTAATCCCAACTTGCAAGACAGCAGCAATAAACCTGACCCTCGACTTCTACCCGCCTGTCTGCACTATGCCAGGGTGGGTCTCAGTGCTGTCACCTACCTGAAGCAGGGTGACAGGTGCACGGACATGTTCTTGTGGCGCTTCTCAAAGCGATTGTATTTGCGGATGTAGTGGAGATAGTCTCGGCGGATGACAATGGTCCTCTGCATCTTCATCTTGGTCACCACGCCTGGGGGGCGGGGGTAGAACAGATCATGGGTCATTCAGGCCTTGTTGGAAAGGGGGCCCTGGGGAGCCCGGGGCATGCTGGGAATGAATTAGAACCAGATGAGCATGGGTCCCCAAACCCTGTTTCTGGCATCAGTGTTGCCAATCGGCTTTCTCGGCAGTGCCCGGGGCGGGCTTCTGAAGACCATCGTGAAAACAGACATCATCTGCCAGTGCCCGAACCCCCTTCTTCCACTAGGTCAGGTCCGGGGTCCCCCACTCACCAGACAGGATCCGCCCTCGGATGGAGACGTTACCGGTAAAGGGGCATTTCTTATCAATATAGGTGCCCTCGATGGCCTGGAAGAATAAAAAGCAATGGAGGAGCGAGCACTGGCCTGTTTCTGAATAGAACTAGGAGGCGTGGCCTCAAGGACGCAAACTACAATTCCCAGCAGCCCCAGCGACAGACAAGGAGCTGTGGTCAGGGCACCTCCGCTCCCACACGTGCAGGCACAGGACAGTCTCATTTTCTTCTGAGGGTCCTTCCTCACCTCTTTGGGGGTCTTGAAGCCCAGACCGATGTTCTTGTAGTACCGAGGGAGCTTCTCCTTGCCGGTTTCTCCCAGCAGTACCCTCTTCTTGTTTTGGAAGATAGTCGGTTGCTTCTGGTAGGCGCGCTCTGTCTATAGGGATGGAGAAGACAGTTGGTGAGCTTGGAAGAGGCCAAGATCTAGACTACAAGTGCGTTTCCCGGAGCCCCCCAGACCCACCCTCTACAGCGTTAGTGCCCGGGTAACACCTGTAACCCACAAATGCCTCCAAGTCTAACCCAGGACTGTTCAATTCGTACGTTCTACCGCACCTCCTCGCTCCCTAAACTCATCCTTAGGACTCATCCCCAGAATTAAAACCTTAACACTAAAAACTGAACATGTCACCTTCTAACTTTTAAGTTTTAAGAGTTTAATTCCTAAAATGCTTGCCATTCCGTTAACATACGAGCTCGCAGGATTCAGGAAGCGTTAATCTACGTTAAAACAAATGCACGCTTCTGTCGCCCCCGTTAGTGCCTAGCAGATGGGAGATGCCCGGAATAAACTCCAAACGGGTCACGGTGTCCTGTCCTCCCGGACGCTCCCGGGAAGCTGAAGGCGGGACCCTCACGCTCGGCCTCAGCTCCGAGCACCAACCTGAATGTCCGCCATCTTCCCGGCCGGCAGAAAAAAAGAGTGACGGCGGCGTGCGGGTTTCCTTATCAACTGTGCAGGGGCTAGACAGGAAGTGATGCGAGGAGGCGGGCCCAGGGTTGTGAGCGGTGCTTTAGGCGCGATTTTGATCGACAGGTAGCACTAACCAACCACGCGATTCAGGGACCACACGGACGCGGCCATAATGGTGAAGGATTGAGGAGCGGGAAGCGCGCATACTGTCCGCGAGATTTCCATCCAGCTTTGCCGCTTGAAAGCTCTATTAGAAAGGGAGGGCGTGACTTCTGTTATCGCGATACTTGTAAGGAGGTCGCCATGTTTTTGCGGGGCGTACGTTCACGTGGGCTTTGGAGACCGCATGGCAGTATAGGTTTAGGTTTGGAACCCGAAGAGATGGTGGCGGCCATCTTCCTGTGGTTATCCCAGGGTCCTTGGAGTGCTACGGTGCTGCCGTTGTTGCGAGGGGCGGGGCCTCCCCCTAAGATTTCAGAAGCTTTATGAAAGTTGCTTTTCCCGTGTCCCACTTCACCCCCAGACTGTGGTGGGATTCTAATGGTGTTTTTCTTTGTTTTTTTAGTATCTGGGATCGAACTCACAACCTCGCGCCTGGCAGGCGCTTACACCACTGAGCTAAATTCCCGGCCATCAATGGGGTGTTTTTTTTTTTTTTCCAGCACCGGGGATTGAACTCACAACCTGGCGCCTGCCTGACAGACGCGTAAGCCGCTGAGCCAAACTCCCGGCCCTGGTTTTCTGAGGCAGGGTCGCACTGCGTAGCTCAGGCCGGCCTTGCGCTCGCGTTGTAGCCCAAGCCGGCCTCGAACTCACAACGCTCCTCCTACCTCAGCCTCCCGAGTGCTGGGATTAAAGGCGTGCGCCACCACGCCCGGCTGTTGGGGTTTTTCTAGGTACAAGGCGAGGGTGGACATGCTCTGCACTTCTGATGGTACTTGAATGTTGCTTTTGCTGAGAACCTGAAGTTTTAATTTTAATTTTAGTGCCTTTAAATAGGCCCGATGGCTGATGGTTACTGCGTTGAACACAGATCTGTACCTGACCTTGCAGTACTGGGAACTGAATCCAGGGCCCTCTCGCTGGGCTCCATCTCCACCCCGCCCTTTTTTTGAAACAGGGTCCTAGTCGTTAAATGGCCCCATGTTGGTCTCCAATTCCATCTTCCGTCTTCTTTTGTCTTTTTAAATGGATCCTGGTTTTAGAAGTATTAAGTCGTATTGTTTAATACAGAGCTTTGTGCTTTTAAGTCTCTGCACACCTAGCCAGCCTCTGGTTCTGGCAGAGAAACCAGCGTTTACTGAAACACCCAGGCTGCTGTGGTGTCTGCGACAGGCCCCCGGGAACTGTGGCAAAGCGCTGGGCATCGCGTACCTGAGCTGTGATACACAAGGCTCAGGGTGGAATCTCCCACACCTTATCCGTGGACGCGGGGGGTCATCCGGATGGGCCCTGGCCCATGACTTAACTCCTTACCGCGGCCGGGAGATAGCTCAGCGGCACAGCACCTGCCTGGTAAACCCTATGTCCTGAGTTTGATTCCAGATACCAAAAAAATAGAAAAGCTCCTTACCAAACCTTTCTGATTTAGCGGGCAATTCACACAACCGTCACATTTGCAGGTAGTTCAATTAACATCCCCCATTCTAGCACCAGGACCCTTGGAGCCAGGGAGAGGGGACTTGCTTAAAACTGGCAATGCTATGCTGGGCTTTGTGGCGTAATGCCTGTAATCCCAGCACTTGGGAGGCTGAAGGAGGAGGATCACCGAGTTTGAAGCCAACTTGGGATACATAGCTGAAGGCCAGCCTGAACTATAGTGAGACGGTCTCATAAAACACTTGTGGCAATCCCATACTTTGCAGCCGAGTTAGATAGCTTTACCCAACTGGAATAGAACAGCCCCCACAAACCCTGACAGGCCATGTCTGGAGATGTGCAAGTTACACTGGAAAAGGGCACCTCAAAGATGTCTACGAAACCATTTTAAAGGCACGCCGTATGCTCAGGTATGGCAGCACCGTGCCTAGGCCCCTTCCCTTGTGAAGGGCCCATGTTCCATGGGTCTGCCTCCACAGCACACATGCGAGGACGCCACATTGCTTTAAAAATAATTTATTTGTTTCTGGTAACAACAAAGAGGGAAGGGCAAGGACCAGGGCTGTGATCCCTGAGCTGCGCACCTGCAGACCTGGGGCCACGGCAGGCGCCTCCCTCCCCTGACAGCTGCAGTGTATGGCATTCGGCCACATGAGGAGAGCCACCCAGCACAGAATGTACCCGGCAGTTCTGTCACTTTTCTAAGGCGCTCCCGAGGGAACAGGTTAGAAATTTCATCTGTACAAGACTTAAAGCTGTTGAAGTACCCTCATGGGAAGACCTTGACGGGGCACAGACTAAGGTGCCTTCTTTTACCCTAGCTCTCTGGGCCCCAGGGTGCCTGTGGCACTTGGATGGCCACCCCTGGGTCCCCCACATCCCAGGGCGGCGATGGAGGAAGGGCAAGCCAGGCCAAGCATGAGGCAGAAACAGTCTTTATTGGTTTCAGACCAGGAGTCCGTGGGTCTTGAGGACCTCTGTGAACTTGCAGATCTTCTTCTCCACATTCTTTTCAGCTTGTTTCCGTAGCCTCTGTGAGGATAAGGACAGCAGGTGGTTAGTGACTCCCCTGGGCTGCAAACCGTCAGCTGGACAGTGCAGTTGTGAGAAGCCCTGCGCTCACCATGATCTGCTTCTTCTTCCGGTAATGGATCTTGGCCTTCTCCTTCCTCTTCTCCTCCAGGGTGGCTGTCACCGCCTGGTACTTCCAGCCAACCTCATGAGCCAGGCGGCCCAGGTAGGCGAACTGCAGAGGAAAACAATCTGTGAGGATGTGCGGAGAGATGGCACATGCCCACGACCCCAGCACTCATAGGCAGCGGGAGCAGCCTCAATACAAGGTCCTGGGCTGTCCCCACCACTGCCCCCAAATGGAAGGACCAGAAACCCCCTCAGAGATTAGACTGGGGCCACAGAGGCAGAAATCATATCTGCAAGGGCATCTGACTGCCTGGCCTGGGAGAGGCTGTACCCCCATGTCCAGCTCCCCAATTCTTGGCATCAGCTGAGCCTTTGGCATTATCGGCACTGCCCAGTGGCATCCGCAGACCATCGTGAGAAAAAGCCATCATCTGCCAGTCTTGGGGAGGCTGGGTTCTCTGTTCCAGGAAGACTTCGACCCCCAGACCCACTGTAATCTGGCACTCACCTTTCTCGTTGGCTTCAGGCGCACAACCTTGAGAGCAGCAGGAACCACCATCCGCTTTTTCTGTGGAGACAGAAGGCCTCAGTGGGCTGGACTGGGGACACGGGGGACAGAGGCTGCTGGGGCAGGCGTCTCAGCCAGTGTTCTTTTCACCAAGCTCAAACAATGTAGGTAATTGTGCAACATCACAGACGCCAGGTAGCCAGGGGAGGAGGCAGGCCCGGCTCACCTTGTCATAGGGTGGTGGGATCCCATCGAACACCTTGAGGCGGTCCAGGGCGGCCTGGCCTCGCTTGGTCTTGTGGGGCAGCATCCCTGGGGGCAGAGGAGCGCAGGTTCCTCAGAGGGGCTCATAGGATGTCCACCTCCCTCCAGGGCCAGCTCAGTGGCCTCAGATGGTAGTGCATGTGGAGTCTTCTCATGGTTGGGAAACTCGAACACGAGTGGGAGACGTCCTCATCATTGGCCACCAGCCTCACCACCCCGCCACCCCATGCTCCTCATAGCTCACCTCGCACCGTTCGCCAGAAGATGCGGCTGGGGGCCCGGAAGTGGTAGGGGCCACGAGACGGGTTGGTGTTCATCCGCTTACGGAGGAAGGCCAAGTACTTTACTGGGGGGAGAGCACAGGACGCCTGCCTGGTCTGTCAGACCAGACAGCCCCCCAGGTGACCCTGGAACCCCAGGGTCTTCCTGCCTTCAGTGAGGAGCCTCAGCCCCCATGGGGAGACCCTTTCCAGCAGTCATCTGGGGCTCTAACTTACACTTGTTTCTGTAGAAGTTGCCAGAAATATTGATGCCCTCACAGCGAACCACCACCACCTTGCGGCCTAGTGGGAAGAAAGTGAGGTATTCAAGGATGTCAAGGGGGCGTGCCCTTTGAGGAACAAGCAGAGCAGCAGGCCAGCCTCCTGCTCACGTCACATAGCAGCAAGTGGCACTTGTCCCCCAGCCAGCAGGTCTCAGAGCGGTGCATGGGGTTGATCTCATGGTCGTGAGACTCAAACGAAAGATGGTGATTGTTGCTCATCACTGACTTCCAGGAGAAGCTAAAAGCAGGGAGAAGAGGGTAGAAAAAACTCACCCAGCAGGACCTGCTTGGCCACAATGGCCGCCAGGCGGCCCAAGAGATGGCCTCGGCCATCCAGCACCAGGACCTGTAGAAGACAATGAATGAGAGGCATTAGAACGACAGCCGGGCCACACTGCATCCCACCTTACCCAAGTGACTTGTCAGACCCGATGGGTGACTTTCAGCTAAAGAAACTCCCACCAAGAAAGCAAAGGGTGACCAGGTGTCAATGCGCTAAGACACCAGGATGACAGGATTCTACCCAACTGTAAATACTGTCCCCAATCACCCAGTTATAAAAACTATGGTCACTTGTGTCACAAATCACTAGCGTTCTTCTAATGTACAAAACAGTTTTTAGCAGAATTTTTTAAAAAGTTTCTTCACACAGGGTCCTTTTGTCATGTTGCCCAGGTCAGCTCACACCTGGGTTTAAGTTCCTCCTGCCTCAGTTTCCCCAGTAGCTGGACCACAGATGAACCTCACCACACCCAGCACTCCCACGAATTTCATAACTACCAAGACAGCTTCAGGTGAGTTAAGGTCAGGGAGACTAGTCCAAAGCCCAAGATGCTTCTAGGTCCTGGGGAAAACTGCAGAAGCCCATCCTCAGCAGCCTCGCCAAGAACAGAAGTTCTCATTGTAGCCTGACGTGGTGGCGCGCGCCTGTAATCCCAATACTCAGGAGGCTGAGGCAGGAGGATCACTGTGAGTTCGAGGCCAGCCCGGGTTACGAACTGAGTTCAAGGCCACCCTAAACTGTATAGTGAAAACCTGCCTCAAAAAAAAGCAGAAAAAAAGGTTCTCGTTGTAACCACTTCGTATATATTGTAACATAGTAACGTAACAGTATACTACCCGCTCACATTCTGATTGCTGGGGGCAGTGTAGTAAGCTATAAACATCTAAAGCCAGACTTTTGGACAGGATCTTGGCTAAACATCTTTCCAAGGTCCCATTTTGTCGCCTGTAAAAATGAGACTAGCACCAGCCTCAGGAATACGCAAGAAACTATTTCCAAACCAACCACAGGAGCCACGTGCCAGTAGCCCTACCACTCACCTAGGTGCCTGGCTGAGACTGGGGACGGGGGGCTCCCTGCCCAACAAAATACGCAGAGCAACCCACAAGGAAGATCTTCCCAGTGCCACCCTCGCGCTCCTGCACTGATGCCCCACGGTGACACAGGGAGCCGAAGGCCGAGCTCTTTCCCAGCGGCCTCGGGCTGGTTTTAAGTCCCCATCGCCGGGGTATTTATCACAGTCTTTTTCTTTCAGGGGCAGTGTGGTTTCAAGGCATCCACCAGCCTCTAAGGGCAAAAAAGCCACCTACTCGCGCACTCTTAAGGGACAACGGCTCCCTCGGTCCGCTGCAGAAGAGGTCTTTAAATTAAGACAGCACACGCTTCCAGGACCCCTTGCTTGCTGCCTAGAGCTCCCGCATTAGCAGGAATAGCTGCGTCCACTGTAGTCCGTTCTAGGCGGCAAAATACAGCCACTTCTGCGTGTCGGCATCGCTGGGATCACACAAGAAAACAATCCACGCATTCTACCAGGACCCGACCTACGGGGCCGGCAATAAGTGAGATCTGGCTGTAAAAACCACTGATTCTCCCTGGTCTGGCACTGCCTCCATTACCTTTCACCTCGGGAAGGAATACGATGCCGCAATTTTAAGTCCGCGTTGGACCTAAATACAGCAATGGTTTCGCCTAAACATACGTTGGGTTTCCCTCCCGTCAAGCAGCCCCACTTTGCGCAACTGTCACCCATAAACTTCACAACATAGATAGGAGAGAAAAGAAAACCCAATTCCGTCCCCGCCCGGATCCCACACAACCCCACGTCGCTTCAACCCGCAGACAGCCGAACCTGTCCTTCCGCCATCTTCGGCAGCCGCCAAGAAAAGGAGGAAATGTTGGCGCAGGGTTTCTTATCCTTTACTACAGGGGCGGAGGAAGTGACGCAACCTGGGCTGCGCGGATACCTCTTTGTCTTGTCATTGGCCAAAGTGCTTCGCGCGTGCGTAGAGACAACCCACTGGAAGGCGGGCTGTTCTAGGATTGTCCAATCCGAGGAGCAGATCTTGGCAGCCATGGCTGTGCGGGGCGAGAGATCACGTGGGTCACGGGGCGGTTCTGCCGGGGCGGGGCCGTCCAGCCTTGGCCGCCATATTTATGAGGGGCTGCTACCCTGCTCTTTTTGGTCTGTTTTTGAGGAAAGTCTCATGACTCCCTCTAGCGACTGAAGGTTGCAGGATACATGGTGGCCCGCAGTGGGCGAGCTGACCTGCCTGGCACGCCTCAAGCTCGGCTTGGGTGTCCGGATTCCCTGGGTTCATTGAACCCTGGACAGATTCCAAGGCATTGGCTAGCCCTCGGCGTCCGCAACTGTGAAACAGGCGGAGGAGGTCGCTTTCGAGAAGTCTGGGAGCAGATTCTGGGGCGACTCCCAGGGGCCTGGTTGCGACATCTATGGAGAGGCTTTGGAGAGTGTCTCGCTTTCTTGAGAAGAAGTCTTGCTGTGTAGCCCAGGCTGGCCTCACACTCACTGTGATCCTCCTGTCTCAGCCTCCCGAGTACTGAGATTACAGGCGTGCACCACCACGTCTGGCCAGCGTTCTGTCTCCTGCTTAGGGTGACCTCCCTGCCCTACACCCTCACCCCACTAAAACTGACTGACCACAACCCGTGCCCTTTGGCTTCTTCCTCCAGAGCTTCCCCATGCTGCCTCCTTAAGGGCCTGACAGCCCATCCCTTAACCCTCAGATCCCAGATCCGCATCTTCCCCTCAAAGACACTGATCCCTGCCGGGCTTGGTCGCACAGGCCCGTAATCCAAGCATTCAGAAGGGAGGCTGAGGCAGGAGGAGCACCTTGAATTCAAGGCCAGTTTGAGCTAAATATTGAGCTCATTCCAAGCCTGAACTGCACAGTGTGACCCTGTCTCAAAGTAAAACAAAACAAAGGAAAAACAAACACAAAAAAACTGATCCTATGTCAGAACAGATTGGCTTTCCTTCAGATCTGGGTTCTGGCATTGCCCAGCGCTGGTCCTGTGTCCCAGGAGTCCAGAGAAAACAGGAACTGAAGCCTGGCATGGTGGTGCACCCCGGTAATCTCATTTGAGAGACTGAGAGGGGGGATCGAAAGTTCAAGGCCAGCCTGGGCTATGTCACATGACCCTGTCTCAAACAAACAAACAAAAGAAGAAAAAAAAATAGAAAGAAACAGAGGTGAACTGAAGGAGATTATAACTCAAAAACCAAAGGCGAAATAGCAACATCCACGCCCTGTCCCTTCCACAGACAGGCCGGCCAGAGCTGGTAGAAAAGAACGATTTATATACAGGTTGCTGAGGACAAGGGCTTTGTACAGCGAGGGGTGAGCAGGGCCAGGGCTGCGTCCTGGCGTTGCCTCC
>RJWM01023635.1:0-31869 GCA_004363535.1 Dasyprocta punctata
ACCTGAATTGATGAATCTTACATGTCTATATCTGTCAATATCCCCAACCCCTAGGAAGGTAATGATATGCAATATTGTAACTACTGCCAAACTTCAACCACCTCAGTGTGTAAACCTACAATGTTATCGTATCAGATCTGTTGTTGTTGTTTGTCTGTCTTTTTTGACTTTTATTTCTAGCTTCTGTATCTATTTTCTCGTAAATAAAAAAAAGGAAAATAAATGTTGAATTTATAAAGGAATAAATAACTTCTAAGTTCTAAATTGAAAGAAACGAATTCAAAACATGATATAAAAGGCATAATCCTAAGAAAAGTCATACTGCTTAAAAGTCTGTAATTGATAAAATTTTGACAAACACGGCTTCACAGATACCTTTTATATAAAAGTCAAGGAATAGCTGGGCATGATGGCACACATCTGTAATCTCAGCAATTGAGAGACTGAGGCAGGAGAATTTTTGTGAGTTCAAGGACAAACTGAACTGCATAAACTCTGTCTAAAAAAAAAAAAAAAAAAAAAAAAAAACAATTTCCCACACAAATCAGGGCTAATGAACCTGAAAGAATCTCAAGCTATTAAAAGTAAGTTTAAAAAATTAAAGTCAAGAAGATCATTTTAATATTTAAATTATCTCCAGGAGATGGGGGGAAAAAAGGTCGTTCACCATTTTAAATGATAAATCTCATCCTTAAAATTTTTGAAAATAAATCTATTGTTCTTCTAAACCACTAAGGTTAAGGAAAGGGCTAAATTCAGAATAAATTTTATCATGTCATTTAACATGACAAGAAATCCAAATTGTCTCTTTCTTGTTTTAAATTATATCACTCAAGGTGTCACCTCTATTGCAATAATGTATTCATTCATGATTCTAAGAAAATTAAAAGAGATTCTAGTGCTCCTGGATACCTTTCCACAGACTCATCACAACTTCCAACTTCATATTAGTTTCTGTGAGGGCTGCACTTCTTACATCAAATAGTTAAATAAAGTTTCTTTCATGGCCATCTGAGAGCACAAAAGTAAAATTTGATATTGCATGGTAAAGATTCCTTGAAAAATAATGGATCTTCATAAAAAATAAAATTTGTGAGTTGATGAAAATAATAAATGCTTTTGTGGCTGTGGAGAAAAAAAAGAGAACTTTCTACATTGTCAAATGTAAACTGTGGAAATCAGTATGGAGATTCCTCAAAAAACTAATACTAAAAATTTTGTGTGACACAGCTATTCATTTCTAGGTACAGTATGTTCCCAAAGGAGTTAAAGTCTTCAGATTACAGGGATACATACATACCAATGTGTACAGGAACAAAATTTATAGCAACTAGGTCTTAGAAAAAGTTTATGTCCATCAACAGATATATGGATAGAAGAATGTGATACTCACACACAATGCAATATTGCTCAGCTATAGAAAATAAACATGTTATTTGTAGGAAAATGGATGCACCTCAAAATCATAATGTTTAGTGAAATAAACCAGACTCACATGATTAAATATCACATGATTTCTCTTATATGAGAAACCCAGTTATAAATTAGGAGAAAAAAAATAGGTAATGGCAGTAGAGAGATAGCTCTTTTGCCAATAAGAAGGGGATCGAGAGAAGGAGGGACAGATGATGGAGGGAAAGAAGATATAAAAAGGAGTAAAGATGTGTCATGCACATGTACCAATTCCACACAAAGAATAGAAATATTATTTACAGCAACATATTACTAGTAAAAAATAAATAAAAAATTTAAAATATAATAGAAAATATTTTATTCAGTTGTATATTTTCCTTTTAGTTTACAATACATACCAGAATATAAAGCAAAAACCTAATAAGAATAGACATAGTGACAAAAATTTCACTTTTGACTGAAGATGAAACGCTTGTAACTAATAGCAAATGATATATAGGAGTATTGTAAATGAGGACTGTAAGATAGCAAACCAGGGCTTTACCAAGGAATGTAAATTAGAGTTTAAGCCTTATCAAATGTAAGTGACATTGATATATGCCACTGGCCTTAGTAGGGAAATCCAAGGACCTACACTCTTGGAACAAATAATGAGATGGAATCATATAAACCATCCAGTCAAAGACAACACAATCTCTTTTGGTACAAGGCAATCTGTTCTTTTAACTCCCTGTTTAAGTAAAAATAAAATGTTTACTGAGTAATACAACATTCATAGCCTTAAACAGTCCATGATCAATGCTCTGCATTCAACAAAATGAAATTGCAAGGCAAGACATAAAAGAAGAATAAGAACACCTGAGAGAGACAAAGGAAGAGAAGGGGTCAATAAATACAGACAGAAAATCAAAAATTGTAGTTATCAGACATAGTCTTTACAACAGCATGAATTAAAGTATATCCATGATAATAAACAACAGATTGAAGAATTTAATCAGAGACCTAAAGCCTACTAAGAAAAACTCCAAAATGTTAGATATGAGAAATAGAAATATTAAACTAGCACAAAGATTTTCTAATAGAACGTTGTACACAAAGCTATTGAACTAGGGCACAGATAAGGAGGAACTATAAAAACTGAAGTATGGAGAGACACGTAATATACACAAAACAAACAAACAAGAAATCCCTAACAGGAGTATAATTCAACTCTCAGGGGAAAAGAGAAAATACAGAGAAAGAAATATGTGAAGAGATAATGATTGAGAATTTTTCAAATTGATGAAAACTATCAAGCCACATTATCCCGAAGTGTAATCACATAAAACTTAGTGGCTATGTAAATGTGAATCTTACCACATGACTTCAAATTCCATTGAGGGAAAACAGTAGAAGCAAATTACAAAAAGGTATGATCTTATTATACCTAAAAGACAGAAGATAACTGTATTAGTCATTTTTCAGTTTCTGAGACACAGTACTCAGCATAAACAACCTAAAGCACAAAATGTGTGTTTATGGATTTTGACTTCAGAAGTTTCATCCATGGGCATCTGTTTTCAAGGCAGAAAAAAACAGCAGGGGTAGAAGATCATGGTACAAGAACTCTACTCAATCCATTGTGGCCAGGAAGCACAGAGAAAGCAGAAAGAGCCAGAGGAAGAGGAAAGGGTCTGAGGACAAGAATACACTTCCATGTCATAGCTCCAGACACCTACTTCTCCAAGCAGGCCGTCGCTTCTAACAGCACAGTCAGTTATGAACTTATCAGTGGATTAATTAACGATGTATGCAGCACCCTGTGTTGCAATCATTTGCAAAAGTCCCACCTCTGAAATTGTGTCACACATCCAAGAGAAAAGACTGACATTGCTGATTTAATGGAAACACATAGATGTACACATAAAACATTAGCATTTAACAGTAATGACATAGCTAGTTACAGTACAAAATATCAGTGTGACATAGCATTGTACTACCACTTAGCATTTTCAGCACCATTCAATCATCAAAGAATTAAGATTTATATAGTAGTCATTATATGTCAGATGGCTCACTACATGTTTTATATTTACTAACATATATTGTGATAACAATACCATGAAACAGATATTTTCTTACTGTCAATTTACATCTTAAAGGCTACAGACTATGGTCAATGCATCTTGGTAGCATGCTCAAATTTATAAAATTATGTGGGTTGACTGAATTCTAACCTTCAAACTCTGACAATTGATAAAAGGTGTTGTACACTACCACCATGTCATACAAGAAAAAAATATGCACAAACAGGACCACTGCACAAGAGTATATCAACTAAGTAAAATGTGTGCTTGTATTAAAAACAAAAGGAAATTCATCTAAATATGTGTAGAGTTTGTCAGATATTTGCCTACTTCTAGAATATTGACTTTAATTAAATTTTTAAAATTTCTTATTTTAGTAGTTTGCTGAATTATACTTGTGTTATTTCCATATTCTGATACTTTGTTAAACATGCAAGAAATTTAATACATCTTGTTTGCCACTAAATGAGAATCTTCCAAAGTAAGAGAATCAGATTTAATAAGCTCAAATTCCTTAGTTGTTCATTTAAACCCTACCGTATGTTGGTCACAGTAAAGCTGAATTAATATCTGTTGTTATAAGATATAGGGAGCTTGATTATCTGTGTGTGTATCTCTGTGTGTGTAGTCACATTTAAAGTATCTACCAAAAGAAAATGGCCTGCAATTATCAGACTGTATGTACACATTTAGGAAAATAAATGTTGAGTTTCTAAAGGCAATAACAATTTTTAAATTTTAAGTTACCATTTTGAAGAAAAAAAAAACAATGATTCAAAAGACATAACCCTAGGAAAAGCTCCACTGTTTTTTAAATATTTATAATTGATAAAAGTTTGTCACATGGCTTCACAGATATTTTCTCTATAAAAATCAGGGAATAGCTAGGCACAGTGGTACAAGCCTGTAATCTCAGCAATTGCTAGGCTAAGACAGGATTGCAGTGAGTTCAAGATCAGCCTGAACTACATAGTAAGACTCTGTCTCAATCAAAGAAACAAACAAGCAAACACAAACAAAAAACCCATAGAAACAGGGTCTAAGAAGGAAAAGAAAGGGAAAATACAATCCAGTAAAACTCAATGTTTATCTTACCACAGGACTTCAAATTTCATTGAGGGAAAACAATGGGAGCAAATTACAAAAGAAGTATGAGCTTATTGTAACTAAAACACAGGAGATTACTATATTAATCATTTTTTGGTTGCTCAAAAAAGAACCTGACATAAACAACTTCAAGCAGAAAACATGTAATTTTGGATTTTGATCTCAAAAATTTCATGCTTGGATGTCTGCTTTCAAGGCCAAAAAAAAAGAGGGTGGAGAGAAGGACATGGTACAGAACGCTGCTTGATCCATGGCAGCCAGGAAGCACAGGGAGTACAGAAAGAGCCAGAGAAAAAAGAAAATTATGTGGGTTGATTGAATTCTAACCTTTGAAATCTGACAATTGATCGAAGGTGTTCTATGCTACCTCCATGCCATACAGAAGAAAAAAGAAAAAAAAGCTCTATATAAAAGCAGGAGTACTGCACATAATTATATCTACTCAATAAAATGTGTGCCTGTATTAAAAATAAAAGGAAATTCATCTAAATATGTAAAAGTTTGCATATTTGCTTACTTCTAGAACATTGACTTTAATTTTTTAATTTCTAATTTATATTTTAATTCATTTCTAATATTATTTTCTAATACATTTTTTAAAAGTAATAATTAGGTACCATAGCATTATGTTTCTGCACATGTGTACATACCTTAATCTTTAAATTAGGATGAACTTTTATCTCCTCAAAATTTTCACATTTCTTTATGGTGAGAACTTTTATAATCCTTTCTTCTAGATTTTGAGACATACAGTGCACTATTGTGATCTTGAGACATCCTAGCACACCAGAGCTTCTTGCTCCTATCTAACTAGAACCCTGTCCACTGATCAGCATTCCTCTATCATTCTTGCCCCCCACCATTCTCTGCTTCTGTAACCATTGTTTTACTTTCAACAACTATGAGATCAATTTAAAAATAACTTCTTTTACTATTATAAATGTAGCACTTACAATGTTCTATTTTGGGGGAAAAACAGAAAAACAATTAACTAATTTCAACAAACAACAATATGCTCCCAAAATAGTATCAGTCATGATCAATTGCTTTCTTTTTGACCTCCAAAATGGAACATGCAACTTTTTTTATAACAGTTTTGTCCTAAAGAGAGTTTTAAATAAACTAGTAGTTGTACAGCACATTTAAATTCCCAAGAAAATGAAACATATTGTCCCTCTTTTCTAAATTTTTTATTTTATTTTTAACAGATTTCAAAGAATGGGAAATGTTGTGCACTTATGAATACCATGTTATACATGTTCAAATTTTATGCTTTTAAAATCAGATACGCATGACAAAAATATGAACCCTTTATGTTGCTGCAAATGTCCAGTCAGGTTTAGAAACTGGAAAAGTACTGTTTGATTCTATTAGTTTGCTTTTATTTATTTTACTGTAACCCTTGGTTATGGTACATCTTACATTTGTATGAGGATTTCTCTTTTTTTTTTTCTTTAAGAGTATATAAGAGAATAAAAGCAATCAAAACAAACCAACGTAAGATTTACAGGACTTCAAAACAGTATAAAATCAACAGGAGTTACCATAATGCCCCTTGATGTCTTCAAAATAGTTGCAGATAACTTCAGACATAGTATATAAAACAAACAGAACAGAATAGAATAGAGACAATAAAAACAAAACCATGAATGTGATAAAGGACTTCAAAACAAGCTAATAGTAGATCCAAAATTGCTACCATAATATATGTCGCTATCCTTGAAATAGCTTCTCCAGCCATGGGATTTAACATAAACAAAACAAAAGAGATTGAAACCCAACCCAACATGACAATGGAAATAATATAGGACCTCAAAACAAGACCATAGGGAATCAGCAACAGTTGCAACCCTCAGAAGGAGACCTGCCCTAGATGACACAGTGCTATGATCAGACCACTGGCCCTAGACCTGCAAAGTTAGTGAAACACCAAAGCACCAGAGGAATCCAATTGCATTTCACCTCAATAGCTATCATCATAGCCTGTGTTTCTCCAGATAAGCTGGTAGCTTGGAGGGGAAGGGGAATGGTACTTCATGTCTGTCAGCCTGCATGCCAGAAAGGGCTGGGGTCTGGCTCTTCCCAGTCCACCAGAGGCCCACGCATGGTGCCAGTTCCCAGATTGGGCTTGTTTGGTGCTACAACCATTGTTCTCTAACCCTGGTGTGCAAATGGTGCTGACGCATGGGGAGGGGCTTGAATCTAGTTGTTCCCAGTCCACCAGAGGCCTGCACATGGCCACAGTTCCCAGACTGGGCTTGTTTGGTGCTGCAGCCATTGTTCTCTCTAACCCTGGTCCATGAATGGTGCTAACTCATGGGGAGAGGCTTGGATCTAGTTGTGAGGATTTCATTAACTTCTTTAGTATTTGAATTTTGAGCATGAGGAAATATTCCCATTTAAATATAAACATATACACACATATTAGTTTGTGTTGAGAATTTGATGCATAAGAGAAATCTTTTGACATTGAGGAGGAATTAATTTTGGAGCTCTACCTAGGGGGTAAGGTGTGTTTGCACCAAATATTTTCTCATGACCTTCCTCAAAGCCCCCATAATCTCCTTATTCCTCAGGCTGTAAATGAGAGGGTTCAGGGCTGGGGTGACAATTGTGTAGAAAGCAGAGGTGATGTTGCCCTGTTTGGGACTGTGGAAGGAACTGGGTAGGACATATGTGAGTGTAGCTGCCCCATAAAACATCCCTACCACAGTCAGGTGGGAGGAGCAGGTGACAAGAGCTTTCTTCCTGCCCTCCTTTGAGGACATGTGGAGCACAGTGAACAGAATCAGAATGTAGGAAGAAATTATGGTAGAAAGAGGGAGCAAGAGGAAAGTCACACCTGTCACATAAACCATGAGCTCATATCTGGAGGTGTCTGCACAGGCCAGCTTGAGCAAGTTTGGAATCTCACAGAAAAGATGTCTGATTTCCCGGGACATGCAGAAGGGATAGTGCATGGTGTACACTGTATGCCCGAGAGCACTCAAGGTTGACAGGATCCAGGACAAGGCCACCATGAACCAACAGACTCTAGGCCTCATGAAGATCATGTAGTTGAGAGGATGACAAATGGCCACATACCTGTCGTAGGCCATGAAAGCCAGCAGGAGGTCCTCTGCACCACCCAGTGTCAGTGCCATGAACATCTGAAGGGCACAGCCTCCAAAAGTGATGGTGTTTTCTCTCTGCAGAAAATCCATGAGGGCCTTGGGAGTGACAACCGATGTGAACAGGAGGTCCATGAGAGAGAGCTGCCCCAGCAGGAGGTACATGGGCACATGGAGCTGGACATCCACTGTGATGACCAGGAGCAGCAGGCCATTGCTGATCAGGGCCAACATGTACAGGGCTGCAATTGTGGCACCGAGAAGTTCGGGAGATGCACTGTCATTCAGAATCCCCACCAAGATGAAGCCACTTCCTAAGGTGGAGTTCCAGAGCTGCATTCTGTGTGATTTCTTTAGTTGTCCAGAACCAGATGGTTTATCTGTGGAATTTCTTCTAAGGAGCTCAGCCTCACTTTGGATTGTTCTAGAACATTAGAGTGAGCAATAGAAATCCCATGAAGTATTTTTTTTCTTTCATATAGTTAAATGTTCCCTCTGTTATGAGCCATCAGATAACCAGGTGTGAATTGTGAATTAAAAATTTAGTTTATTGGGCTGGGGAAATAGTTCAGCAGCACAGTGCCTCCCTGGCAAGGGTAAAGTCCTGAGTTCATTTCCAGGTAAAAAAAATTTACTTCATTTAAGGTATTTAGGAGAATAAATACTATAAATATCTTTGTAAATGTATCAAAACATCCTTGTCTTCATAATAATCAGATACACTGGGCATTAATTTAAATGTATTTTTTCCTTAAAAATCTATTTGGAATAACAGTTTGGTTTTTAATATTTTATTCATAGAAAGTCCTTTGCCATCTTCTCAGCCTGACCAGATGTTTCCCTTTACTTTATGGTCATATTGTTTGATAGCTGCCTGAGCAGAATAATCTCTGAACTCTTGGACCATTTGATCTCGTGCACAATTCAACCATTCTCACCTTCATGATGAGAGGACTGCTGGTCTGCTGGTGATAGGTAGAATTCTGGGTTGATTCCATGGTTAGGATGATGTAGATCTGAAGGTAAAAGTGTTGGCATTTTTAAGGCAATGGTTAAATTTTTACTCAAGAAGAGGCAAAGAATAAAGGAAAAACTTATAGGATTTTTTGATGCATGGTAGTTATTGTTCTTAGGATAAATGATAAAATGGGTGACTCATAAAAAGAGACATTTTAGGAAAAAGCCAAAGTCATACTATTACTATTACTCGAGATTTTCAACAACAGTCTAAGTATGCAAAAGATGTCCCTGTGTCTTACAAATCTTAGCAATGAGAAAGGATATTGCTCTACTGACTCCCAAAACCATTTGATAGCATCTGGGAAAGAGGTTGAGGAACAAAGGACATGGAAATTGTGGGGGGGGGCGCTCAGTGTGGCAACATCCACTTAGCTTGGTTTTGTGAATTCAGGTCTTTTGCAATTGGATTGAAGACTTAGGAGGCATTCCAGAAGAAGTGGTAATTCATGACCAAATTATTCCTATTTGTTTCCTATTATCCCTACCTATTCCTCCCATTTTTTGTTTGTTACCACCCAGGTTACCTCAGAGATGCAACTTTTAAGAAGTAGAATCATAAAAACCTAACATTGAAAGGCACATAGAATATATTTCCTGTCTTTCACTCAGTAGATATTAAGGACCTATACAGAGATGCCTAATTGTATAGATGCAAAAAACTAATCAGACAAGCTCATCACCCCGTGGTGATGGTGAATGTATAAAGGAAAATATGATGTACTGTGAGGCTACACAGAGTGAACTCAGAGAAAGTGTTATACAAGCTACAGGCTGAGGATGATCTAGAGCCTGCTAAGTGACTATGGAAGGATCCATCAGGAGAAACACATTCTTTTAAAAATGATATCTTATAATTTGATGGAAAGTCAGATCTTTGCTTTACCAAAATCAAGCTGCAGTTCTAACCTGAGAAACACTGACTGAAATAGTTTCTTTCAATTAAAAGGTATATTCAAAAATGATTGTGAGTGCTTCATGGTGAATATCACACTTGGAATGTTCTTGTTTCATTGGCTAAAACACAAATGGGTAGACAAAGAAAGAGAGGAAAATGATGAGCTGGACATATTCATCCAGACGTCTGCACTCAAATTTAGGTAACATTGCAAAGAGGTATAGGGTGGTATAACCAGGACTCTACAAACTGCCTTTCTGCCACTTACCTCTGATTTAAGACTTTTACCTTCTTCCCATTTCCACTTTCTGGTTTCTCCCCTCCAGGGTCCTCCATAGAGGAAAAATACAGAAAAACACACCACGTAAAACAGAAAACACTGGGTGTTTTGTGGAATCCTTAAAGCAAGAACAGTTAGAAGAGGTTGATATTAATAGAGGAGCATTGTTACACTTCATGGGAAATAGTGAACAATTAACAGGGTAAAGCTAAAATTTTATATGCATATTTTTCTTTTCTCTATGTCCTTATTGTATTTAATTTTTTATTGTCTTCAGTTGAATTTTCATGGCATTTTTAGTGTTAAGCAGGCACATAGGGAAGAGGAACTTCGAACAATATTATGTAGTGACCTTTTAAGGTTCTAATCATTTGGGGTTCCATATCACATTATTGAAGTCCAGGAAAATATAAGCATAGAAAAGTATTGATTCTTTTTCCAAGAATCCATAATCAAGAGTCCTAGAAATTTCAGTGTAGCCATAGTAAAGAATGATTAAAAGTATCCCTGCACATACAAAATTGGGTCATGTGCAAGATGCTCAGACTGTAGAGAGAAGCAAGTGAGCAATAAAGCCCAAAGAACTATAGGATTCATGAAGCAGAGAAGTGAAAGGTGTTGATCCCTTTTATCAAAACTCACCAACTCTACATATATCCCAGAACCAGACAGAGTTCTTACCTCAAAAAGGAAATAGCAAAGTTGCCAGACCACACCAACTGCTTTGGGATTCATTTAAGAGATGAAAAGATCCAGGACACTGAAGCAAGGGGAAGTGGTTATTCAGGCAGGATAGGATGTGGATGAGTGCATGGCTGTGGATAGGATCAGAGGTGAATTGAAGATTTGTTTAAGATCCAATCACTGATATTGCCAGCTCATGCTACTGAAAGAAAGACTGCAGCTGAGCACCTAGGGCAGGATCCTAAGAAAGCAAGATGCTGGCTCCTCAGAAGGTCTGTCATCTACCCTCCTTGGGAGTAAGAGCTCTGTCACTATGGGGGTGACTCTGTGGGAGTTTTGGGACCAGCATACTCAGATTTTCCTAAACTCTTCTCCTGCTGGGGTCCATGATAAACATGAACACAGCAGGACCTTGGGGAAAGAGATCCTGGAGGAGCTGCTCAAAGGAGAATCACCAGAGCCCAACCTAATCATCCCTGGGGCAACAGTGAGCCCTGGCCTTGTCCTGGGGGACATTTCACAGTCTCTTCTCCACAGGTGACTTGACCTCCCCTGAAAATGCTACTCCAGGAAAGTGAATTTTAATGAATCCTCTGGGGCACCTCTCCTCACTAACCATTTCTTAAAAATTCTTTCAGTAAATGGGCTCTGAGGCCTAGACTTGTTCAGACCCACACGGTCTTGCTGAGACTGTTCTGCCTAAATTGATGGTATCTGTGACTGATCCCAGAAGAAGGGATCCTGTCCAGCCTGCACAAATTCTAAAGTGTGTCTCATGATTTCTGCAAGGGTTGTCACTCTCTGTCTCCCTCTTTGTGCTTCTATCCTGGGCAATAATTACCTTAGGGAGAGTGTAACAATAAACTTCTGCTAATATAATGTCCCTCTTCATTGACCTTTAATTAGAATCCTGCACTGTTTGTTGTATGTTTCTATGAATTTTTAGTTCTTTCTTTCTTATTTCTATTCCCCACACTCATGCACACATGTTGATGTGCCTGTGTGTTCAGTTACCAGAGGGCTCAGTTGCTGAGTTCTGAGATGATGTCACAGCACCAGTCTTCAACTATCCTTGTTGTAGTTCCGGCCTTCCTCATCTCACACCCAGTTCTTTGCTTTATCCTCCTCATGTTTCATCCTCTCTTTATTTACTCATTTTACCAGTTATTCTTGAAAATCTGCTGCTGGAATTTTCATATCTCTTGCTTTCAACATTAAGAATATTAAAATGTGAGAGAGCAGACCCATTCCTCCATGAGAGTGCAGACCAGGTTTGGCACCCACCCCCACAAATGAGAGAGTGGATCCAGATCAGTGATTCCCCTGTGTGAGAGTGCAGAACTCCATCCCTTTAAATCCACCAGCCCACTTGAACCCCTGCCTTGTGGCCTGTATCCGACAGAAAAAAGAGATCACAGCAGAAATCAATAAAATTGAGCCACATACACAAAAAAAGAATGAATTAAAGATCTGATTATTCTTAAGAGTAAATAAAGGCCAGGTGTGGTGGTACACACTTGTAATCCCAGCACTCATGAGGCTGAGGCAGGAAGATTACTGCAAGTTCAACATCAGCCTGGGCTACAAAGTGTGTCAAGGTCAGCCTGAACTGCATAATAAAACTCTGTCTCAAAAAGACAAAAATAAATAAATAAATAAATAAATAAATACATTATTGTAATCCCAAATATTGAGTACAGTAATCCAAGTACTGTAATCCTTTTTCTAGTCTTCCTCACAATCCAAGAAACTATCATAATTCCATTGAGACGTTATTGGAATCCCAGCAAGTTAATTCCAACCTACCACCTTCAATGCAACCCACAACGAGAGTAAAGGCTCCAAGACATATTCAAGGTTAAGGGCAGCCAAGGGGTCCAGAGTCCAATCTTCATGAGGACATGCGGACAAAGGCCTTGATCCTAGGCCTCACCCAGAATTTATTCACTAGTGAAGTAAGGGGGTGGCTTGAGGATAAGTGACAGTGAGGATGGCAGAAACTACATGAATAACTTGAGCTGGCTGGCATGGTAGTGAGAAAGGTATCCCAGAAAAATGCAGATAAAGATATGCAGGGGGATCAATTTGCACAACCCAATCAAGATAACAACTGAATTGTTTTAGGAGGCTGCTGCTTCAGTTTCTGATATGCAAACTTTATGCCCTGGGAACTCAGAGCCTCTTTCTCGAGGCTCATACCCTGTTGATATTCCTGGAGTTCATTGGCTCTGCCATCCTGTTGTGCCTATATGTCTTACAGAGATCACTATGGAAGGAAACAGGACACTGTCGGAAGGCTTTAGAGATTACATAGCAGTACCTCAGCTAGCCTTATTTGCAATGCTTAGAGCCAATTGAAGAGAGAAGGAAATACCATAGTCAGCTCTGTATATATCAACATAAGGAAATAAGTCTTGATATAATCAAAGTTGCAGCAATTGTTCTGCGTTCAAGGGGACCTGCTCAAGTTGTCTCCCACAATACATAAATGTAACAAAACCTTATTAAAAATTAATAAAACCACAAAAGGAGAGAAAAGAGTTAAATCAATCCAATTAGAAATGAAAAAGGTGAAATCATGATGAACACTGCCAAAACCAAACAGAGTAACAACAAATTGGAGAATTCAGAAGAAAATAGATTCATGCGAATTGCCAAAACTGAGCCAAGAAGATTTAAAAATAATAAACTTATTACAGGTGTTATGGATATGGTCCTGTGGCCCCACCAAGTCTCATGTAATCATGACATGGATGCAGCTGAATGTGGCATTCATGATTTGTTTGTTGTCTAGTGCTGGGATTGGTGATGTGAGTGCTGTACCTGCTCAGGGGTGGAGAAGACATAAAATGTAAGGGTGGGAAGAAGGCCTGTCTTACCTGTCTTGCTGGTTCACCTTACTGTTTGATGGCTGCCATGAATGGTGACCCCACCACACCATGTTGCCTTGGAGCCAAATGAGTATGGACTGAAACCCCCAAGAACTGTAAGAAATAAACCTTTCCTTTCCTAATTTTTGGCATCAGGTATTTTGTCTCAACAACAAGAAAAAAGTAACCAAGACAGAATTTGATACCAGAGGTGTGGGGTTGTTGCTGTGACTATACCTGACCATGTGATTCAAGAACCTTTGGGAATGGCTTGTGGGAAGAGTTTGGAAAGGTTCAGCAATGTTGCCTGAAAGAGTGGTGCTGGAACAGTGTAGATTGTTCTGTAGGGAAGATTCTGGTTAGAGCTCAGGAGACCAGAAGGCAGATAGAGAGTTCACCTGTAAAGACCAGGCTCAGGAGGTTTCTGCTGGGAAGAAGGACTGCATTGGTTGTTGGACTCCACAAAATGTGTGTTATAGCTTGGCAGAAAGTTTGCCTGCATTTTGCTTGTGTCCAGAGACTTTGCTTAAGCCTGAGATTAAGGGTGGAGGACTGATTAATCTCTCAAAAGAAATTTCAAGGCTGTCAAATGTTGAGGGAGTGGCATGGATATTGTTCGGGGGCTTTTAGCCAGATTTATGCTGCAAATCAAGAGCAAAGACCCAGCAGGATGACTTAAAACATTGTGAGTTTGACCAGAGAGCTGTGGACTGTAAAGACAGAGCTGAGACCTCCATTGCTGAGAAGGAACAAAGAAATAAAAATGATGGCCCAGGGGCATTCTGGGAAGCAGTGGGTCTCCACCCTTTGCAGCCTCAGATGGTCAAAAGTGAAAGAGTTTGCTCAAAGAAGAAAGTTGCAGAGTGCCATGTTCCAGGGTGGTGATGGAGGAGGCTACAGAAAATTCCAAACTGGTGATTGCAACACCAGATTCCACAATGGCGGTGGCATAGGGAAGCTTTTCCTCACAACCAGGTTCAGAGAGCTCAGCAATCCAGGCACTCAACCCCTACAGCCAAGAGAGAGGAAAGCCTGGCTACTGCTCTAGCTACAGAGGACCTTGGTGGCATCCACGTGGTGCTTGTTTAAAGTGCAAGAAAACTGTGCAACTTCTGCCCAGGCTGTAGAGGGCAATATGTAAAGATGTAAGGGTTAAGCCAAGGGTACAATGGAAAACCCAGAAGTTTGAAAAAGCTAGGAAAGTGGATCATCCAAGAAAAGCTGCAAGAACCAAACAAAGTGACCTTAAGAGAGAAGTTGTGGAAAATGGAGCCCCTGGAAGTGCAGCAGGGGTGGAATCACTCAAGCCTTTTGGAGCTTGTGACCAGACTGCTTCAGATGCTGAAGGTAGAACTCCAGGACTTAATGTTTGCCCTGCTGGATTTTGGACTTGCTTTGATTCCAGTGTTTTGTAGTCCTGTTTGTAACTTTTGGAATGGTAATGTTTATCTTGTGCCTTTGCATTTTGGAAGTGTTTGACTTGTTTTCATTTGTACAGGGGGTTACAGTTTAGAGTTTGCCATAGATCTCAGTGGAGATAAGGGACTTGGACTTTTCAGGAATGCTAAAACTATTAGGACTGTAGCAACTCTTGGAAATAGACTAAATGTCTTTTGCATAAAGGATATACATGAGTCCTTGGGGGGCCAGGTATAGAAAGTTATGTGTATGGTCCTGCGGCCCCCAAGTCTCATGTAATCATGATGTGGATGTAGCTGAGTGTGGCGTTCATGATTGGTTTGTTATCTAGTGCTGGGATCAGTGATGTGAGTGCTGCACCCACCCAAGGGGGGAGCTGACACACAGTGTAAGGGTGGGAAGAAGGTATGTCTTGTCTCTCTTGCTGGTTCACCTTGCTGGTTGGTGGCTGCCATGAATGGTGGCCCCACCTTGCTGCACTGCCTTGGAGACAAATGAGTATGAACTGAAACTCCCAAGAACTGTAAGAAATAAACCTTTCCTTTCCTAATTTTGGGCATCAGGTATTGTGTCTCAGCAATGAGAAAAAAGTAACTAAGAAAACAGGCAATGAAATTGAAACAGAAATTTAAATTTTTACCAGCTAAGAAAACTCTAGGTGCAGATGTGTTCATAGCTGAATTCCACAAAACATCAAGAAGGTCCTAAGACCAATACTCATTAAGACTTTTACTGAAGTTTAAAGGAAATGAGTACTCTCAAAATCTTTCCTAGACGCTACCATTATACTGATTCCAAATCAGACAAGGATCCAACAAAAAAGAAAACTATAGTCCAATCTCTTTAATGATCATAGAGGTAAAAAATTTTCAACAAGACACTGTCAAAGAGAACACCACAAATTATTCAAAAAATTATACATCACGACCATGTAGGCTTCATCCCAGGGATGCAAGGATGGTGTAACATACACAAATCACCTGATGTAGAACATCACATAGAAGCAAGGATAAAATCACATAATCATCTAAATAATCTCAAAAATCACATGATCATCACATGATTTTCTTCAATAGATGAAGAGAAAACGGACAAAATCCACTGAATAAAATAGTCATAGAAGGTTCAATGAGTTGTTGGACCTAAATGTTGATAGCCATGGGGTATGATTGCTCTCAATCTGATAAAAGACATTTAGGACAAACCTAATGCCAATGTCATATTAAATGGGGAAAAACTGAAAACTTTAACTCTACAATCAGAAACAAGACAAGGATATTCTCTATCACCACTTGTGTACAATGTAGTATTCAAAACATTCACAAGAGCAATTAGGCAAGAAAAGAAAAATTCAGAGTTTGTAGAAGGAAGGATGCTCCTGTACTTTGAAAAGCCGAAAAGAAAAAAATCTATCAAAAGACTCTTAGAATTAATGACCAAATTCAATAATGCAGCAGGATACAAAAATCAACACACAAAAATCCACAGCATTCTGGTAAACTAATAATGAGCCCACTGATTAAGAAATCATTCTTTAAAATATCATTCACAGGAGGACCAACAAAAATTAAATACTTAGAAATTAAATAAGAAAGTGAAAGACTCTACAATGAAAATTACAGTATCTGAAAAAGGAAATTGAAGAGGACATCAGAAAATAGAAAGATATCCTCCTCTTCCTGCATAGGCAGAACAAGTATAACTAAAATGGCCATACTTTCAAAATTGATATACATATTTAACACAATTCCACTCAAAATTCCAACCACCCTCTCCACAGAACTAAAGAAAACAATCCTAACATTTTTGTGGCACCAGAAGAGACCCAAAATAGCAAAAGTAATCCTATATAAAAAGAGCAAAGCAGAAAGTGTCATAATCCTGGACTCGAAGTTATATTACAAAGGTATCACGATAAAAACAGCATAGTTCTGGCATAAAAACAGCATAGTTCTGGCACAAAAACAGAGGTGAGGATCAATGAACAGAATAGAAGATGTAGAAACAACTCCAAGTGCATTCTACTATTTGCTCTTTGATAAAGGGGCTAAAAACACACTGGAGGAAAGATAGCATCTTTAATAAATGGTGCTGGGAAAACTGGCTATCCACATGTAGAAGTTTGAATCAGGACCTGCATCACTCACAATGTACTAAGCCAAAATCAAAAGAGTCAAAAAACTAAATGTTAAGCCAGAAACAATTAATCTGCTGGAGGACAAGACAGGCAAAACTCTTCAAGTCATAGGCATAGGCAAGGACTTTCTGAAGAAAACTCCATTGGCATAAGGAATGGTTCTTAAAAATCAATGAATAAGATTATGCTGAATTAAAATTCTAATTCAAAGCAAAAGAAACAACCAACAGAGTGAAAAGACAACCTACAGAATAGAAAAAATAATCCAGCTATTCTTTAGACAGAGGACAAATATCTAGAACATATAAATAACTCAAAAAAATTATACTCTCCCAAGGAAAAGATCCAATTGAAACAATTGGTCAGCAAAGTAAGTAAACACTTCACAGAATAAGAAATATGAATAGAGGGGGTTCCAGGAAGATGGTGGAACAGTAAGCAGTAGAGTAAACAACCTCTCTGAGATACAGTCCAGATGCGGGAATATAGCATAGCATCACGGGGAAGACAAGAAGGAAGGACATGGGTCCCCTGGACCCAGGAAGTAGCTAAAGTGAGAATTGAAGCCCACAGAAAGAGTAAAAATGAAAAACTTAAAGAAAGAGGCAGTAACTGTTGGCACCTTCACACAGAGCCTGACCCACTGTGCAAGAGGAGCATTTGGAACCTGGGGACACACAATCAAGGTGACTTGGCAGCTGGCAACCCTGGAGGCCTCTGCAGTGAGAGGCAGCAGCAGAGGGGAGAGGTAGACCTGGGAGACTGAACTGGTTGGCAGTGAGTGCAAAAGACTTGGTCCTCCAATGGGAGAGAGCTACTGGCTAGGTGCCATTTTGGAGTCGGGTCAGATAAACCCAGAACCAGAACTGCTGCTGACTTCCTCTAGCAGCTCCTAGTTGGGCACAGACCCATGGAAATTGCTTGGACTGAGCTCCATCCCACATTTATTCTGGTGGCCATCATGGAGTTTCCCTGTGGGTAGCCAGCTCAGTCTAGAGGCAGCAGCCAGCCCCACTCCCATGCATGCTCCAGAGGCACTAGTGGAAGATCCCCAAAGGTGACCAGCCCAGGACCACAGGTGGCAGCCAAGCCCGCCCCTGTGCACACTCCACCAGCCACTGGGGAGCCAACACACAGGCTGGGAAAAGCAGCAGACAGCCCTGCACCAGTGCACCCAATGACCACCATCAGATACCCGTAGCCAGCACTGGCTAGAAGAACCAAAGAATCTCACATCAGAGAAATTGTAGCCAATGTGGGAAGTGCCTGGGACCCCAGTACGCCCTTGTCCAGAAGAACCCAGGAATGTGTCAAGACGAAAAAGCAAAAGGCAGTCTCTGGCCTCCAATTCACACAGAGCAAGTCCAGGAGATGCAAAAATGGAAGAGATCAGGAGTCGCACACCTGAAGTTTTTGAAGCAAGGGCAACTGAAGTAAAGAAACAACTTCATGAGGCTATAAAAGAAATGCGAACAGAAATACTAACTCAGGTAAAAAAAAAGAAATGAAAAACATAATAAAAAATTGCTAAACATCTCTAAAGAAGACATAGATTTAAAAAATGGAGGAGCATAGGAAAATGAGGGAAACCTTGAATGAACAATACAAAAACTACTTAGAATACATGAAACAGATTCAAAGAGATATCCAGAAAATTAAAAACTCCATTGAAAGCTGGCAAAACCACTTGAAAGAAACTGAAGATAGACTTTCAAACCTTGAAGACAGGTTTGCAGCTTGTGATTGTGAAAGGAAGGATCTCTTAAAAATAATAAGGAATCTGGAAGTAAAAATTCAATGTCTGTAAGACAACTCAAAGAAGCATAACTTAAGAATAATAGGTGTGAGTGAAAAAGCAGTGGTCAACACAAATGACATTAAAAGTCTATTTACAGAAATAATATCAGAAAACTTCCCAAGTATGGGAAATGGAAGTGACATTCAGACAACTGAAGCATATAGAACTCCAGCTAGCCATTAACCCAAATAAATCTACACCCAGACACATAATAATCAAGATCCCAAAAATTCAACACAAGAACAGAATATTAAAAGCTGTTAGAGAAAATAAACAGATCAGCTATAAAGGAAAATCCATCAGAATCACGACAGACTTCTCAACACAAACCATCAAGTCAAGAAGAGGTTGGAGTAAAGTATTTCAAATCCTAAAAGAAAACAACTTCCAACCCAGCAAAACTATTTTTCAAAATTAGTGGAGAAGCAAAATACTTCCATCACAAAGAACAACTGAAGGAATTCATGACCACCAAACCAACCCTACAAAGAATACTGAAGGACATTCTAGAGAGAGAGATAAAAATGACCACAGTTCCAGGAACAGTGGCAGAGGGGTATCACTGAGTGGGGTAGACAATTAAATGAAGAGGAAAAATAGGCAGCCAATGTCAGGAAAATAGCATAGCAGAGACGAGGCAGTACATGTTTGCCATAACCATTAATGCAGATGGCCTCAATACACCAATAAAAAGAAACACAGGCAGAGTGGATCAGGAGACAAGATCCATCAATATGCTTTATACAAGAAACACATTTAACTCAAAACGAGTGTTTTTCATAGACTGAAAGTCAAAGGAGAGAGAACAGTGTTCTATGTGACAGGCAACCAGAAAGAAGTGGGGGTAGCTTGCCCATTGCTGCAGAAAGGACAAGAAAGACATGGCATTTTTATACAATGGAAAGCTACACAGCTACAAAGAAAGATAACCTCAAGGCTCTTGTAGGTAAATGGATACAACTTGAGATCATGCTCATGGATGTAATGATTCAGAGTCACATGGGTGAACATGTTAACTTCCTAGTATAAAAAAACTAAAGGAGTTAGTGGGATCAAAACACACAATATATATTGTGAAAGTGAAAGGGGAGGAAATGTCTAAAAAGCGAAGGCAGTGACCATTGTTAATCTATTGTCATGATTTGAATCCCATATTGTTTTCATTGCTCTGTTTAGTTTGGTTTTATTCTGTTTCAGTTTGTCTAATGTTATTATATTTGGTGGCATGTACAGCTATTTCAAAGATAACAAAATATGTTGTGGTAGCCATTATTGGTTTCCTATTATCTTGTTTTGAAGCCCTGTATTTTGTTTTGAGTGATTTTATTCTGTTCTGTTTTGTTTGATTGTATTATGTCTGATGATATAGACAACTACTTAGAAGATAACAAGAGGCATTATGGTGACCACTGTGTTCTACTATTGTTTTCAAGTTCTATATTGCTTCTATTGTCTTGTTGTTATTGGCTTTATTTTGTACTATTTTGTTTGATTTTATTATGCCTGATGGTATGGGTGGTTATTTTGAAGATAACAAGAATGGTAGCCATTATGCATTTCCTTTTATCTTTTTTTAAGTCATGTACTATGTTCATTGTTTTGTTTTGATTGATTCTATTCTGTTTTATTTCATTTGGTTTTATTCTCTTCAAAATAAAAAAAATTTTTAAAGAAATTCAAATGGATAAAATATACATGAAGAAATGCTCAGTATCACTGGCCATTGGTGAAATGCAAATTAACACAACACTGAGATTCCATGTTATTCCAAATAGAATGACTCTCATCAAGAAATCAAATAATAACAAATGCTGGAAAGGCTGTGCAGGAAAATAGGAACCCTTCTACACTGTTGATGAGAATGATCAGTATAGAGATTCCTCAGAAAACTGAAACTAGACATTCCTATGGGTGTAGTGTTGCACACTTGTAATCCAGCACTTGGAGGCTGAGGTAGGAGGATCACTGTGAGTTCAAGGCCATCCTGGGCCACAAAGTAAGCTCAAGGCCAGCCTGAACTACATAGTGAAACCCTGTCTCAAAAAAAGCAAAAAGGAAAAAAAAAACTATACATTCCATTCAACCCAGCTTTTCCTTTTCTAGGTCTCTTCCTGAAAGATTTAAAGATATCATGTTACAATGACACATGCATACTCATGTTATAGTAGCACAATCAGTAACAGCTAAACCTTGCAAGTTGCTCACAGGTCCATTAAGAGATGAATTGATAAAGAAAATGTGGTATTTACATACCATGGAGTACTACTTCGCCATAAAGAGAGATAAACTTGAGCCATTTGTAGAAAAATGAAAGCACCTTCAGACCATAATGTTAAGTGAAATAAATCAGATACACAAGTTCTAAAATCACGTTTTGTATGAGAAACCCAGAGGAAAATAAAGAGCAAAATTAAAAATGGATCATAGGAAGTATGGATATGAATCATTCTTAAAGGGGATGGGATGAAGAGATGGAGAGAGAGGAGAGAAGAAAGGAATAAGGGATGAAAAGAGGAATGAGAATGATTTATGTACATGTACCAACTCCAAACAAAAAGGTCAATATTATGTACTGTAAACATGCACCAAAAATTTAAAAAGGCCAGCAGAGAATGCAGAGAGGAAGGGAGGTAGTGAAGGGAAACAGGATGGAAAAAGGAATTACAGTATATTATGTATATATACCATCTTCCCAGAATGAATGTAAACATTATGTACTATACATATGCACTCATAACCTTTAAAAAAGGTAATTAAAAATAAAATTTCATTTTCTTATTAGAGAAATATATTCAGTATATATCCAAGATATCCATCAACATAATGAAATACCTGAAAAATTAACTTAGACAAAGAAAAGAGTTATTTTGAAGGTTGCAGTTCAAGACTGGGTGGATCCTTGATTTATAGGCCCCTTTCTGGCCTTCTACATAGCAATGACGGGGATCTGACAAATGAAAACTGCTTATTCATGGCAGGAAGCAAAAGAGAGAGAAGAGGCCAGGTGCCACAATCGTCTTCAAGAATGCTCTCCCAAGAATCAGTGGTCCTCCCACTGGGCCCCAGCTATTAAAGGTTCCCATGACGTCCCAACAGCACCTCCCTAGAAACACAACTCACAGAAAGTGTACATTCAGGGCATTTTTAACATGCAGACTATAACCACAGATTTTACATATGTAAAATATGCACTGTTCCCTTTAGAACAAAAACTGGGAACCACCTTTATGTCCACCAACAGTGGAATGGATAAATATTAACACAAAGGGTTACTCTGCAGAAATCAAAATGAATTTGAAGGTCTCAATCTCTGAGTGGTTTTGTACTAGATTCCTGAATTTTTTAAATTAAAAGATGAAAGTTGTATATATTTGTTGTTTTCCTCATGATATGTTGATATGGGTACACATTGTGAAATAGCTAAATTGAGCTAAATAATATTTGTGTTGCCTCACATATGTATCACTTTGAATATTGAGAAAATTAAATCTGTTCTCTAAGCACTTTTCAAGAATACAATTTATCAGTATTAACTATAGTCAGTGTATTATACAATATGTGTGTTAAATTATTCCTCCTCTCTAACTGGAGACATGAACCCTGTGGCTGACATCCCCACAAGCACCCCATCCCCTCCCTCTGGCCTTCGGAAACCACTCTACTTCTATGAGCTCAACTTTCTTATGGAAAATTGTGTGGAATTTTCTTATGAATTATGAGGATATTCCTCCCTTATCTTATTACTGGCATTCTTAGTCCACTGCCATCTCAGAATATTTACACAGTGGTTAATCTGTCTTTTATCTCTGGGAGAATTTTGAAGATTTGAATGAATATTGACATTCTAAAACTTCAGTACTCTGTGAATTTATTTTTAATTTTCTGCTCAATACTTGAAAAGTTAAATTCTGTCTTTAAGCATCTCTGGTAACAGATAACAGTAACACCAGGGCTTGTGTTTATGCATAAACAATGCAGGATTGCCAGGCATCAATGAAGGAAAGATCTCCTCCTTACAGATTTCACCCAGAGCAGTCACAGTGAGTTGGAAATTGTACAGGGTGAGAGCACCATAAAGAAGAGAAGAAGCTTCCTACAGGAAGCCAGGAAACCCAGCACAGGATCTGAAGCAGAAGAAATACACACACAGGAGTCTTTCTTCCTGACCTATCCAGTAAGCAATTTAGTTTATTGAGGTGTAGCTGAGTCAGGGTCTAACTGTGTAAATAAGGCTGGCCTTGCACTCACTATACAGCCCAGGCTGACCTTGAACTGGTGGTGGTCTTCATGCCTCAGCCTCCCAGGTGCTTGTTTACAACACCACCACTGAATCTCAGTATGAAATTTACAAACGGGCCATCAGCATCTTTCAGAGTCAAACACAAACCTATCACCCCACGGAGCTCATTTGGTGAGAGAAGACCACGGGAATACCAAGTCAGAGAACATGCCAAAGAGAATTCATTAACAACCTATTCCCTGGACCTGTGTTTCCAGGGGAGCCAGGGAATATAGGTTTCAGTGATAGAATAAGTCTCTCTGAATCTAGGTGTGGTACAGAGAAGAGAGAAAAGATCATGGATCTGAAGTCAGAGCATCCTCCTGTGGACCAAGGAGCTGGCCCCAGGAAGAGCATGGCCAACCATCAGTGTCTCCTTTGGGCTGCTCTTCCAGTATCTACTTCCTCCAGAATCCTGTGACCTTCACCTTCACTCCATATGCCAGTGAGAATAAAGGAGCGTGTGGCATCTGGACCCAAGAACTCAGTCTGACAATTGTCACAAGGCTACAGGGGTTCCCTCCACATAAGCCTATGACAGATGCAGTTTCTACTAATTCTTCTCAGGTGTGAGAACATTGTAGCCTCCCTCTTGCTTCATAGTAAACTACCCAGAGTCTGTGTCAGCTGTCTGTATCCATTGCCATCTCTAGAGATGACCAACACATTAATGGAAGAAAAAGAAAGGACCTGAGACAGTCAATTTAGCTAAAATTATACCAGGAAATGAATAAAAATAATTCCTCCCCATTTTTACAGAAATAGCCTTAGTCTTCAAACAACCTTTAAATAAGAGAAGTCTGTGGTTGGGAAGCTACAATTTGGACCATTTAAGGTAAGGACTTTGTTTCTCTTTCAGGGAAATATGTAGCCTCTAGGCATGGTTGATTCAAAAATAAAGTCCAAAGCCAACCTTAAGAACATCCACTACTCAGACTGTTTGTTTCTCTGGTGTTTGGGCTCTATTGCACTTCTCTATTTCTGTATTTTTTTTTTATTTTCTTAACACAAACAATGAACCAACGAGGACTGAAAAATAAGCGGTACTGAAGGCCAGACCTGAGTATCTGCTGCATGGTCAGAATCTCAGTATTTGTCTTTAGAACCTGTGCATTGTGCTAGCGTATGGCAATGTGTTTTTGTACCTATCAGATGATAAATGCCCCAAAGTGCCATACAAGAAATGATGTTAAAATTGTAGCATTTTTTTCATAGTTTTTAACATCTAAGGACTAATGACTCCAAAGAGGTCCATGGAAACCAATGAAATGTTAAAAAAAAAAAACTATGTGCCATGATACAGACAAATTTTTTGTAAAAAGGTGTTTAATTTTCTAATCTTTAACTGCATGCTCTGGGTTTGCTTCATCTCTCCCATTCCATGATTCCTGATACTGGCTCATGTCAATCTTAGGTTCTTGCCTCTGTTGACTTTTCATAGGACTGGGTGCCCTATAATAGTAGAAGCTTTCCAGAAAGCAAGCACTTCCTCCCAATCCTGTGGTCCTTCTCACAGTATAAATGTTCTGAAAGTCCAGAAGGAAGACTGACCATCTGGGTCAAAGGTAGAAAAGATAAGATTATGGTCCTAAATATGACATACTCTAGGTGGTTTTGTTTTGTTTTTAACCAGAGATCGAACTCACGACCTCACACTTGCCAGAGAGGCGCTTGTGCCTCTGAGCTAAATCACTGGCCCCCTGTAGTTGTTCTTTAGTTGCTTTTCATCATTTCTCCCAAAGGAACTCTCATCCTTATAAAATGGGTTTTTCTATTATATTTCTGAGACCATCTGGGCTCACATTGTATTACACTCTGTTTAAAGTCAGGTTTACCAGTCTAAAAGTTTAGTTCTAAAGGCAACACATAAAACACAACATGTTTAGTTTTAGACACTCCAGAATCCTTCTCTCTCAGGTTCACAGAGGATGCAGGGCTGGGCAAGGGAGGTAAACAACTTGAGCACTTCTAATGAGGCTTGTGTCTATAGTCTTGAATGCTACAAACAAATGTAAATTTAGGATAAGTGGGAAAAGAAATGGAATTGCTTTATTTATGTCACATTTCTGTGCCAGTTCAGAATCTCCTATAAAAACAGGTCTATACAGAAAACTAGATACTTAAAATGTTACTCAGACATTACCCTATTGTGACAAGATTGCATAAGTACATGTATGTCAGAATGTTTCCTTAATCTTAACAAAGATATGATTAAATCTTTCTGGATATAGAGTTCTTCAGGTTTAATGTCCTCAAAAACATTTCATGCGGTGATCTCTTAATGATTAGCTACTACTCTCGCAACAATTAAATTGAGATGAATTTCATGAGGATAAATTGAGAGTCAGAAAACAAGAAATGAATTCAATTTCTAATAGAAAATTTAACTTCTCATGGATGCAATATTGGGTATTCTAAGAGGCTTCTGCTGTAACAAAACTAACATCTTAACTGAGAATCCATCTGTTTCTAGGCAGCTAAAGAAACTACACAGAATGGAGCTCTGGAACTCCACCTTAGGAAGTGGCTTCATCTTGGTGGGGATCCTGAATGACAGTGGGTCGCCTGAACTTCTCGGTGCCACACTCGCAGCCCTGTACATGTTGGCCCTGATCAGCAATGGCCTGCTGCTCCTGGTCATCACAGTGGATGTCCGGCTCCATGTGCCCATGTACCTCCTGCTGGGGCAGCTCTCTCTCATGGACCTCCTGTTCACATCAGTTGTCACTCCCAAGGCCCTCATGGATTTTCTGCAGAGAGAAAACACCATCTCCTTTGGAGGCTGTGCCCTTCAGATGTTCATGGCACTGACACTGGGTGGTGCAGAGGACCTCCTGCTGGCCTTCATGGCCTATGACAGATATGTGGCCATTTGTCATCCTCTCAACTACATGATCTTCATGAGGCCTAGAGTCTGTTGGTTCATGGTGGCCTCGTCCTGGATCCTGTCAGCCCTGAGTGCTCTAGAATATACTGTATACACCATGCACTATCCCTTCTGCAAAGTCCGGAAGATCAGACACCTGCTGTGTGAGATTTTACCCTTACTGAAGCTGGCCTGTGCAGACACCTCCAGATATGAGCTCATGGTTTATGCAATGGGTGTGACCTTCCTGATTCCCCCTCTTGTTGCCATTGTTGCCTCCTACACATTAATTCTGTTCACTGTGCTCCACATGCCCTCAAAGGAGGGCAGGAAGAAAGCTCTTGTCACCTGCTCCTCCCACCTGACTGTGGTAGGGATGTTTTATGGGGCAGCTACACTCATGTATGTCCTACCAAGTTCCTTCCACAATCCCAAACAGGACAACATCATCTCTGCTTTCTACACAATGGTCACCCCAGCCCTGAACCCCCTCATTTACAGCCTGAGGAATAAGGAGGTCACGGGGTCTTTGAGGAGGGTCGTGGGAAAATATTTGGTGCAAGCACAACCTACCCTATAGGTAGGTCTCCAAAATTAATTCCTCCTCAATGTCAAAAGATTTTTCTTATGCATCAAATTCTTATCACAAAGCTAATACAGTGTAAAACGTGTCTTTTAATACAGTAGTATAGAAATGCAAATGTGTTTGTCAAGTACTCTAAATCTTCTTTCTATATTTCATAGGACTGGATCATACTGTATAACATTACTATACACTGTAAATTTTACTCTATTTCTCTAGGTAAATACTTTGTTGAGAAGTTGTAAAGATATGACCAAGTGACTCTAGAGCTTTTTAGTACATACTGGACAAAGATAAGAAGCAGTGAAAATAGTTCCAAATGAGTACCCTAAGAAAGCCTCAGCTATCTTTGGAAAAGGAATATTGAGATTTGCACAACTTTTAGAGGAATTAATCATATTAAAAGATCAGATAAGCACCCACAGTCTTGTCTAATGTCCCAATTAGTAGTTTGTGTGTTTATGCATTATGTGCATTCTCTGCCTCTCTCTAAGTGTTGGTTGTTATGGATGCTCTAATAAGTGTGTGTATGTGTATGTGTGTGTGTGTGTGTGTGTGTGTGTTTGTATTTAAATGGGAATATTTCCTAGTGCTTAAAATTCAAATTGTAAAGAAGTTGATGAAATCCTCATACAAATGTAAGGCGTACCATAACCAAAGGTTATCGTAAAATAATTAAAAGCAAACAAATAGAATTGAACAGTGCTTTTCTAGTCTCTAAACCTGCCTGGACATTGGCAACAAAGAAAAGGTTTCATATTTTTGTCATGTGTATCCTATTTTAAAAGAATAAAATTTGTAAAAATATAAAATTTTTTAAAAGTATAAGATTTTAAAAGTATAAAATTGTACATGTATAACAATATCACATGGTAGGTAGTTCACAAGTGCACATTATTTTTCTCTCTTTTAAATCTGTCAAAAATAAATTTAAAAATTTTTTAAAAAGGGGACAATATACTTCATTTTTATGGGGATTTAAATGTGCTATAAAACTACTAATTTCTCTAAAACTCTCTTTAGAACAAAACTCATATTGTAAAAAGCTGTGTGTTCCATTTTGAAAGTCAAAAAGGACATGATTGATCATGAGTGATACTATTTTGGGAGCATATTGCTGTTTGTTGACATTAGTTAACTCTTTTTCTGTTTTTTTCCCTAAAACAAAACAACACTATAACTGCTACATTTATAATTGTAAAAGAAGTTATTTTAAAACTAACCTCATAGTTGTTGAAAATAAGACAATGGTTGCAGAAGCAGATGAGTGTGGGAGTCAAGAATGATAGAAGAACACTGATCGGTGGACCCTGAGTAATAGATAGCAGCAAGAAGCTCTGGTGAGCTAGGGTGACCATAGATCACAATAATGGGTGGGACGTCTCAAAAGCTAGACAGAAGGATTTTAAATGTTCTCACCATAAAGAAATATGAAACATTTGAGGAGATAAAGGTTTATCCTAATTTAAAGATTAAGGTATGTACATGTGTACTGAGACATAATGCTGTTGTAACTCATTATTACTTTTCTTTTATGTATTAGAAAGTAAAATTAGAAATAAACTAAAAATACAAATTAGAAAATTTTAAAAATTAATTAATGTCAATATTCTAGAAGAAGGCAAATCTCTTACAAATTCCACACATATATCAATGAATTTCCTTTTATTTACAATGAAGGCCAATGTTTTAGTGAGTTGATATGTTCATATGTAGAGGTCCTGTTGGTACACAGAGATATTTTTTCTGCATGGCATGACAGTAGTATAGAACACCTTGGATAAGTTGTCAGATTTCAAAGGTTAGAATTGAATCAATCCACATAAATTTATAAACTTGAGCATGTTACCTAGATGTATTGACCTCAGTCTGCAGCCTTGTATGATATAAATTGACAGTAATAAAAGACACATTTCATAATATTGTTATGAGGATTAAATTAGTAAATATAAGGTACTTAGTGAGGTATCTGACATATAATGATTACCACATAAATTTTAACTCTTCGATGTTTAAAATGCTCTGAAAATGCTAAGTGGCAGTATGATAGTACTTCACATTGATGTTTTGTACAGTAACTATGTCATCACTGTTAAATATTAATATTTTCTATGTACATCTGCATGTTTCTATTAAATCAGCAATGTCGATATCTTGATGTGTGACATATTTTCAGTGGTGGAACTTTGGCAAGTGATTGGATCACAGGGTGCTATACACCTCATGAATCCATTGATGAGTTCCTAGCTGACTGTGCTGTTAGAAGTTAGGGCTCACTTGGAGAAGTAGGTGACTGGAGGTATGACCTGGAAAAGTGTATTCTCGCCACCAGACCTCTGCCTCTTTCTCTGGTTCTTTCTGTTCTCCCTGTCTGCCACGGATTGTACCATGCCTTTCTCCCCATACGGTCTTTTTCTGCCTTGAAAGCAGATGCCCATGGATGAAACTTCTGAAACCAAAATCCTAAAGTACATGTTTCCTGCTTGAAGTTGTTAATGTCAGATGCTTTGTCCCAGCAACTGAAAATTGACTAATAAAGTCATCTCCTGTCTTTTATTTATAATAAGCTCATTTTTCTTTATAATTTGCTTCTATAGTTTACCCTCAATGGAATTTGAAGTCATGTGGCAAGACTAACATTTATGTAACCATTGAGTTTTACTTGATTACACTTTTGGATAATGTGACTTGATATTTTTCATCAGTTTGAAAAATTTGCAACCAGTACCACTTCACAGATTCATTTCACTGTATTTCCTCTTTGTATTTTCTCTTTTCCCCTGAGACTCTTAATTGTACTCCTGTTAGACATTTTTGTGTTTGTTTCTTTCTTTTGCATATACTACATGTCTTTCCATTTTTCAATTTTGATGTTTCCTCCTTATCTATCCGCTAGTTCACTAATAATCATTTTGTGTACAGTATGCTGTTAAAACATCTTTCTATTAGGTTAATAGTTAAATTTCCATATCTAACATTTCACAGTTTTTTCTCAGTAGTTTTTAGGTCTCTGATTAAATTCTTTAATCTGTTATCTATTATCATGGACATATTTTAATTTGATAACTACAATTTTAGATTTTAGATATTTTAATTTTAATTTTAATTTGATAACTACAATTTTAGATTTTCTGCTGTATTTATTGCCCCCTCTCTTCCTTTGTCTCTCAGTTGCTCTTGTTCTTATTTTATGTCTTGCCTTGCAGTTTCATTTTGTTGAATGCAGAGCACTGAGTACTGACTATTGTAAATCCTGTTTAATGTTCTGAATGTTCTCTTCTCCAATAAACATTGTATTTTTATTTAGCCACAAAGTTAAGAAAATACCAAATCATCTTATGCAAAAAAGAGACTCTATTGATTGTGAGTGGATTGTCTATATATTTCCATTTCATTATTCATTCAAAGAGTGTAGATCCTTGGATATCTCACCTAAGGCCAGTGACGTTTATCAGTGTCACTTATATTTGGCTAGGCTTAAATTCTTAATTTTTCTCCCTGGCTCATTACTATTTTAAGACCACTGAAAATTTTTTTTCATCTTTTTAATTCCTCAGACCCTTTACCTCCCTTTGTATTGAGTTTATCGTATGCTTGGTTGTTCCTTTAGAATCTACAAATGCCTTATGGAGAAAATACTGTAGTACTGTCAGACTCACCACACTATGCTGCTTCTTTCTCTCAGCTCTTTGCCCTTTAAGACCTTCTTGGTTTCTAACTGTTTCTAGTCCAAAGGTCATTGGAAGCAATATGCCTCACAATTTTTGACTTTGAGAATCTGTGTTTATGTATTTGTGCTTCTGCACTGATGCTGTCATGTGGCTCATCCCTTCAGTTCCACAATACTTACATTCCTTGGTGAAGTCCTGGTTTGTTATCTCATCTTCCTCATTTACAATATGCCTATGTATCCTTTGCTGTTACATTAGCTACAATTATTGTATCTCTAGTCAAAGGTGAAGTTTTTGTTACCATGTCTATTCTCCTTACTAGGTTTTTGCTTTAGATTCTGGTATGTTTTGTAAACTAAAAGGAAAATATACAACTAAATAAAATATTTTCTGTTATCTTTTAAATTTTTATTTGTTTATCTTTATTGGTAAATATTTTGCAGAACAAAATATTTATATTCCTTGTGAGAGTTGGTACATGTACATAACCATCTTTATTCCTTTTTTCATCCCTTTTTCCTGCCTTTCCTCACCACTTTATCTCTTGATCCCCTTCCCACTGGAGAAAGAGCTATCATTCTACTCCCATTACCTGTTTTTTTATTTTGCTCTGAATTTATAATTTGGTTTCTTAAACCATATGATATTTAAACCTGTGAGTCTGATCTACTTCACTAAACATTATGATTCCAAAGTGCATCTGTTTTCCTACAAATGACACAAGTTTATTTTTCTTTATTTCAGAGCAGTACTCCATTGTGTGTGAATATCATTCTTTTATCCATTCCTCTATTGATGGGCATATAGAGTGTATTGATGGGCATATAGAGTGTATTGATGGGCATATAGAGTGTGTCTAGTTATAAATTACGTTGTTACACACATTAGTATGTTTGTATCCCTGTAATGTGATTATTTTAACTCCTTTTGGAAGATATTGTACCTAAAAGTGCACAACTGGGTCATACTGATTTCCATAGTGGTTTTACTAGTTTACATCACTAGTTTACTTTTGACAGTGTAGAAGAGTCCCTTCATTTCCCCACAGCTACACCAGCAATTGTTATTATTTTTTCATTGTCATAAAATTTCTTATTTTTTATGAAGGTCTATTATTTTTCAAGGAATCAGTCCCATGCACTATCAAATTTTACCTTAGTGCTATTAGATTGCAGTGCCAGAAACTTTATTTTCACTATTAGATGTAATGAGCATGAAGTCCTCACAGAAACTAAGATGAAAGCAGCAATGATGAAGAGTCTGTGGGAAGCATTAGGATCTCTTTTAATTTTCTTAGAACCATAAATGAATACATTATTACAATAAAGCTGACACCTTGAATGATATAATTTAAAACAAAAAAGAGAAAGTGTGAATTTCTTGACATGCTAAACCACAGGATAAATTTTATTTTGAATCTAGCCCTTTCTTTAACCTTGAGGAGAACAATAGATTTATTCTCAAAAAAGTTTAAAGATGAGACTAATTTAAAATGGTCAACAACCTCTCTTTCTATCCTCTGGAAATAATTTAAATAATAAAAATTATCTACTCCTTGAGCTTAATTTTTTAAAATTTGCTTTATTTTAATGGATTGAGATTCTTTTCATGTTTATTAGCTAATTAGACTATTTTTGTTAGGGTTTTTTGAGGGTTTCCTTTTTTTTTTTT
>RJWM01023636.1:0-31775 GCA_004363535.1 Dasyprocta punctata
TTTCTCCATGGCTCTCAAATTTTATTAAGTGATTAGAGTTTTTTCAACAACACTCCAAGTTGAATTCTCACTATCTGATGGGAAACTTCACTGTAGTCCTCACTAGTCCTGAGGGTTACTTTTCCCTGTCATGTTTTGAAAAATCAATGGTCCAAAATAAAGCTTAGTGCCTCCTTCCCTGTAAGAATTTCTGTTGTGCTCAAAGAAGGCAAAACCTCAAGGACAGGTTGAGAAGGAAGCAGTGTACTGTTCTTCAAATTGGGATCCCACTTCTTGGGTTTGAGTTTGTAGGTAGCCTGGCCTTCCAATAACTGGAGTTCTATACTATGATGAACACTTTCACGCGATGTGAACACTTTGCTAATTTGATAACAAGAGCCTATGTATTATGGTTTAGAGCTAAAATATATACCCCCCCACCCATGTGTTTAGAGGTGGAGATTTTGGAGGGAAATTAAATCACAAGACCTTTACACCCATCAGTGGATTGATTCATCTCCATTGATGAACTCATAGCTAAATATGTTGTTAAGAGGTGGTTCCTGGGGGTGTGACCTGGAAGGAAAATGACTAATATACTATTCAAGGATTTTTGAGTGAAGGAGTTAAAAATAGTTTTGCCTACCAGCTCATAGCTATCTTCCAGAGCTGAGAAAGTGAAGAAATAAAAATTTATGCATAGAAATCATGAGAGCTGAGTACAGGAAAGGAGAGAGATCAAAATTCCTTTGAACACCATGTGCATATAAACCTCTAATCAGTATTCATGAAGTTAATATCTATTCTGGAAACAAGTAAGTTCTGACCTCTAGAATCAGGGAATTGTCTGCATAAAGAGAAGCATGGGGTAAGTGACTTGCCCATTTCCATGTGCGGTGAGCCAGGTGGCAGTGTGACTCTTGTCCCCCCTCAGATTCAGGTTCAGTTCACTGTCTTTCCATGTACTTTAATCTGTTTGCCACATTTTTCTCTCTAATCCTCTACCCTGACATTAAGCACAGTTGCTTTAATTTCCATTTTATTCTTTATTTTTTACAAATTGAATTTTGCCAAGTGCATAAATTGATACACAACTTTAAAAAGTAATTATTTCTCTTTGTGGCATTGGTGGTGGCATTAACAATGGCCCCACTCTGTCCTGACAAGTGACCCAGCTCATTAGCACTCATTCTGGTTAAGGAGAGGACAAGGAGATAGGTCCTGAAGATGACCAGCAAACAAGATCTACTTTTATTTTTTTAGCTGTTAAAAGGAACTATTTTTTTTCTCCCAATAGGTTCTTGGTTTTATTTTTCTAAATTCTTAATGAATTTCATGATAAAAGTTTGTATGAAAATATTTAGCAACTATTAACACTATGCTTGAATTGCCTTCAAAAAATCAAAGTTAAGAGTGATTAGGAGCCAGTTGAAGTCCTACTGATTTTTAAAAACTAATTACATACAAACATTCAAACAATGAGTATTAATTGAGTATTCACTTGTGCCCAGCACTCTTTTAGGTACCGGGCAACAATCATTGAACAAAATAGAATTTGTCTTATTATATCTTAAATGCGAGGTAATTTTTGCCATAATATTGGCCCATACAAAAGTAATAGTGGCAAAAGATATATAGAAATACAGTCCAAATATTTAAACTTTTCTACCTACTTCTCATCTGAAAAATTCAATTTTTTAATTTTTTTAAATTTTATTAATTTTTTTTTGTGGTGCTGGGGATTGAACCCAGGGCCTCTCATATGCTAAGGCACCCCCTATCTACCACTGCACCACAACCCCAGCAAAGGCTAGTTTATGTTAATACTTTGGCCACCTACCATAAATAAAGTTGAAGGACACTCATTTAAATTCTGGCTTGGAGAGACCTAGGCCCTGAGCCAGGGAAAGAGGGATACAGTTTCTTCAGTCACAAAATCCTTCCTTTGTGCCACCAAATCTGATCTCAATGTGCAGATACTGAATCCTCCTAAAGAATTGATACAGGTGCCATACTTGTTCTGGCATTAGCTGGGCTGTCTTTCTGAGCTGGGCCATCTCTTTGAGGCATTCTTGTCCTCTGAATCTTTGGTGGCTCAGTGGGAAGCCAGGTGAGGCCAATGCAGAACTTGCTATTCAAATGGCAGATGAAACCAGCAACATTCTTTCTGAGAGCCAGATTTTCAAATGCCTGTTTCTTCTGCCCACCAGTGCAACGATTTAATATTTGAAATTCAATAGTCTCCCAGTATGTGATGAAAATCTAACTTTATCTCTGACCTAAGGCAGTACAGATATTTGGAAACAAAAACAAACAAATAATTCAGAAAATTTTGGTTTTATGTTTGTGCTGGAAAGATGGGGTAATCATGCTTCCTCCAGCAAAGTGTATTTATATATATTTAGCCGAAAGGTACCCTGTGTCTTGTAGTGGGAGGTGGTGATCTTGAAAGTATGAGAGTCAAGGATGAAGACATCCAGGGACTGCTCACTGGGACTCTGACAGAAGCTTGTAGTGTGTCCTGCTAACTGTGTGAATAAAATGGTGACTTGTCCTTGAACTTCTGTAAAAGTGCTCAAGGATGCTACTAGAAATATTTGGGGATGAGGAGCAAATGTTCTGTGAATTGGTGAATTTTCTGCTGTGTATGAAATTTGGACTTCAATGTAACCCATTTTCTTAGGCCAAAATCCTTGTGAGACTGAAACAATTCAAGGTGTTTCTGTGAGTTAAATGGTCTAGGTGCCCAGGTTTCACATTTTTTTTTTTTTTTTTAGCTGAAGTATTCCCTCTGCAAGCAGAGGCTGCTTATTTAAAACTGGTAGAAGTAGGGTTTCTTTAGTGATTGCAGAGGTGGAGAACCTGGAGCACATCCTGCAAAGCTCTTCTCTTTACAGGAGTACTCACTGGATGCAGTCTGAAAACAATTGGTTTAGAGATATATTCTGTGTGAATTACGTGGATACTGTGAACATGATGAGATACATTTAGTCTTTGACTCCACTCTGCCTGCTCTCAACGTTAAAATTTGGTCATTTCATCTCATTCTTATGACCCATTGATAGCTTTATCAAACTCTTAAAGGTCTGTCAACCTGCATTCTTGGCTTCATGTAAAAGATAAAAAATGCTATCAGTTTAATCTCTGAAGAGATTGTGAGAAATGCTACTTTATAATCTGTAATTTGCTGCCATCTTCACTTTGGGGCTTTCAGTTTTCAAGGCAAATGCATACAAGGTTAAAGTTCTACCTGAGATGAGGTGGTCTTAGTGATCTAGTGTACCATATAGGCTTTCAGCTGTCATTTATGGTGTGGTCTACTAAACAGTGTGCTAAGAGGCTAGATTTTATATCCAGTGTTCTTATTAGATAGACAGATGGATGAATAGATAAATTTTATAGATAAATAGACAAATGGGGAAGAGGAAGCTTTTGGAAGTGACATAAATTTGCACCATTTATTGTGGTGATAGATTTCTAGAGGCATATGTGTCTTCAAATTCATCAGATTATATGTATTAAATATGTACAATTTTTGTATATCCTTAAAAATGTGTTCTATCTTTAGGGAGCATAATTCACCCATGTAAGATCCATCATTAAAATGTCATATTCATGGGAAATGAAATTTGTGGAGTTGATTAGAGATTGGAATAGTTTCGCTTGGTTCTTTTCATTTCATTTATTTCACAGCATTTATTTCATTGATGATTTTATAAATAGAATTTTTTTGATAAATACCTTGGACTTTCTAACAGAGTCTTAGGTGCTGGAGATTGTTTCTTTTTTCATTTACTTCCTCTTTCTTTTCTTCCTCTTTTTTCTTTCCAACAACTTTATTGAGCTGTAATTCATATAGCACAGAATTTGCCCATGTAAAGTACTGTAACACAGCTCTATAATTTTTAGTGCATTCACAGAGTCATACAACCATCAACACAATCCATTTAGAACCCTTTTGTCTCTGAAAAAGTCACACCCTATAGCTAATGTTCTTTTATAATTTTATACCCTAAGACAACCAGTAATATTCATAGATCTGCCTATTCTGGACATTTCATACAACAATAAACATATGATATAGGGTTTTTGTGTTTGTATATGTATTGCCTTCTTTCGCTTAGCATCATGTTTATCCATCTAGTAGCTTGTCTTAGACTTCTTACCTTTTTGCTACCAATTAATATTCCATTTTATGAATATACTGCATTTAGTCTCTTCTAATGGCTATTGAATATTTGGGATTGTTTCCCCTTTGGCTATGATAATAATGCTGCTATGAATATTTACATGCATGTTTTTGTATGGACATATTTTTTCATTTCTATTGGGTACATATGTAGGAGTAGAATTGCTGAGCCAAACATCAGTTTTTCTTTTTAACCATTTAAAAATTTTTTAGGCTGTTTTCCAAAGTGGCTGCTCCATTTTGCTTTTCCACTAGTAGAGCATGAGGGTTCTGATACTTCTACTCCTCACTAACGCTGTCACCATTTGACTTCTCCTGGTGCAGAGAAGCATCATGCGCAAGTTTTGTGTGCAGTTCTCTAATGACTACTGCTGCTGAGAGCCCTACCATGTGCTCATTGACCATTTGTCTATATTCAGGAGTATGTATATTCAGATTGTTTTCTCATTTTTGAATTGTGTTATTTATCCTGCTATTACTTAGCTGTAAGTGTACTTTATATAGTCTAGATAGGGCGTCCCCACCAGATTTGCAAATATTTTCTCCCATTCCATAAGTTTTCTTCACTTTCTTGATAGCATACTTTGAAGTATAAATTTTTTTTGACTTTGAAAAGGGCCAATTTACCTATAATTTTATTTTGTTTCTTATGATTTTTGTGTCATTTAGTAAGAGTCGTTTGCCAAAATTCAAGGTCACAAAGATTATTCCCATGTTTTCTGGTAAGAGGGTTATAGTTTTGGCTCCTACATTTAGGCTTCTAATTCATCTCAAGATAATGTTTAGCTATGGTTTTTATTTTAGCCATTTCTCTCTTTTCACTTTCTGGTTTTGAGAGAGGAAAGAATCAAATTTGTTTAAGACAAGTTGGCTGAATAACATGGAAATATTAATAATGTGGCTATTGGTGTGTCGAACATGGGGGAATTTTAGATAGCCAGTTTGGTTAATTTTGTGTTTTTATGACATATTATGTGATCTACATAATGCCTCCTAGATAGTATTATGGTCAAACAATATTCAGAATTCTACCTCCATTCCCTTCTCACAAATGAACAATTCTTCTGTTTTTCTTATGAATATTCATTCTTTGTTTCCATTCTGGCTATACAAGCCATTTCTGTGTTGCTTACATAACCCGGCTTTTGTTCTTCGTTTTTTAGTAAAATCAGCTTCCTCTACAGACACACAGTTATACACAGACACATGCACTCCACTACTTCTCTCCAATATGCTCATGTGTTTGCTGGCACAGATGTCCCTGCAATTCCCCTTTTTTTGTCATCCACCTTTCAAGTTATATACACATCTGAGGGTCCTCAGTTATTTCCACAGGCACGTTTCTGCGTGAGGACAATCTGGTTAATTTTTTTTAAGTCACAACGGAAAGTAAGAAGATAACACACAACTTAGTCATTCCTTTGTGTTTTAGTATAGAAATGTAAGATTTAGCCACAGAGTAAGCATAATGCATAATTATCACATTGGGATGCTAAACACAGGCGCTGCATTCACTCTGTGCATAAAGACAGATCTGGTTCACTCTAGAAATGCAGGTTTTGCATTTTTTCCCCAGCAAAATAAGTGAGTGGGTGTAGAAGGAGACTGGCCTTCTGATGATTATTTCCAGAATACTAATGCCCAACAGAGGTAGTAGCAATGTCACATTGATCAGTCCCTTCTGCAATATATAGAAAGGAAGGCTTTTTGTTTTTGTTTTTGTTTTTTTTACCTCCTGTATGACTTTTATGGCAGTGGTCCAACAGGTGCTTTTGGTAGCCAGAAAATAATGCATCTTTACCTCTTCAGGAGAAAACATTGTCAGAGTGATCAGAGAGAATCAAAGCTATACTCATGCAATAATTGGAGAACAGTTAATTATCAGATCATGTGATGATCCAGGGCCTTAGGAATACAGAGGAGCAAAGTCAGAGAGTTTTGCTAGTGGGGGTGGCAGGGTGCCTACAATTGTTCATGGAGAATGTGGGCCGACATTGGATTGCAGAGAATGAAAACAAGAAAGGGAAGAGGAGAAAAAAGGAGGGTCTACTATGTGAGAGGGAGGAAGGATAGAAACTGAGCCTAATGTAGCAGTCACAAAGGGCCATTTATTGGGCAAGGACCTTGCTAGGATACCGCTTAGAACATTTCACAATTCTGAAAGATGAGTGTAATCATCATTCTGAGGAGTTTTGTGAGTTGCTCATGGTTTCGTAGCTTCTAAGGAGTAGTGTGTAGTGCTTGGATCAGAAGTTCTGAATCTTTTCCCTGTCAACGCACCCTACAGATGCCATCCTACAGGCACAGGAACCAAGGGAGAATGATCAGTTCTGTATACAATAGCTCCAACCCCAATTTCTTGCTCCCTCTCAGACCTACCTGACAACTTTGAGATGAAGAATCACACTTTCAGATCAGTGAGTTTCAAACTTTCTGATCTTTAGTATCACCTCAGGAGTTTAAAACATTGCCTTTTTCTAGTTCCCACTCTAGGCCTAAGGAAACTGAGTGTCTAGAGATGAGATGCTGTAATCATTCCTGATCGTCCTCCAGCAACTCACATATTACCTTGGATGAAGTAGGCACTAAAATATATCAGGCAGATGAAGAAACAATTAGAACATGATTTAATCATGTTTCAATCTACTGGTTTGATGATTGTGAGTTCCATATTGCCATGGTTTATTTCTTCTGCATTACAGCAGGGTCACCCTTTTAGGGGAAATGGACATTTCTGAGTAATGGAAGAGAGGACTAATGGGCTTCTCCCAGCCAGAAGCCCACTGTGAAACCAAAGAACATATGAATGGCACTTGCAGAAAGGTGAAAGTGGCACCCTGTGTCTCCCGGTACTGGAGTAGATGTACATACAATGTGGTAGCTGCTTTGGCACCAACACATCTCCCAGCAGACTGGATCTCCTTTACCCTAATCTAAACCATATTGTTAAGTACAGCCTTGGCTGGAGTTAAACATCAATGCTTTTTGTCCTCTTTACAATTGTCCTATAAAGTAGAAAAGCGGTGGCTACATCCTTACTGATTCCCCATCCTCCAAGTACCCCAAATCAACTTTACTTGCTTAGCAGAGTCCAATGGGAGATGGATGTACGTAAGTAAACTTACTTTGTCTTTATTAATTTCATTTTTAATTTGATATAATGTCAAGTTGTGGGTGTGTTTTGGATGGACTGTGTTCATCAGGATGATTTGAAATGTTGCTTGATTTGGTTGCACACTGAAGTGTTTGATAAAGCAGTTCCATGATTTTTCTATTGTTTTTTCTCTACATCCATCCACTTCAGCATGGTACCAGGGCAGTATCTGGATCTCTGAGAGATTGGAGATTTGTGACAATATGATTAGAAATACTGGGCTTCTCCAAGTTTAAGAGTGCTTCAGTCATAGATGTAATTATTAGTACAATAAAAACAGGAAAAATCTAGGTAGGATTTACCTCCTTTTAGTATCAAAACATTTGAGAATATATTTCAGCCTTAGTTCATTTTTTCCTTCTGCATTTATTATTCCATTATTATAAAATGCCACTTTGCCTATAAAATACTGTGCCTTCCTGTCAAGTTTTATGTGGTTCTACTCAGGAGCATTTGTGGCTAACCACTCCCATGTGTGCCAAAGGAATTTTCCAGGCTACACTGTTTGTTAGTTTTATAAATGCACACATTGTTTTTGAGGTAGTCTGAGAACAAAAAATCAGAATCAATAAAACCCCGAAGTCATAATATGCAGAAGACAAAAACACAATTGAGTTCAAGTCTAATGGGAACAACCTTTATCATATAAGCTAAAAATTTTTAATTGCTGTTAGAATTGATGTGGGCAGGAGGAAGAAAAAAAAGCCAAATCATCCATGCTGCTCATGGGACCCTTAGTCACCAGAGAGAATAGCAGTGTTCGAAGTGAAAAGAACTAAGTTCCTGAAAAGCTTTGACATGCATGAGATGACGCAGCTTTGTCACATTATCCTGCCCTGCTTCAAGTTCCCGCCTACCGTTTCGATTTCCCTGACCTTCTCCTTATTGTCCATCTTTCAAAACTGTCACCCACATTTCCAGCTGCTTCTCTAGAGGTAAAACACCAGCCAGCTGGGTGGAAGCGCTGATTGTTGTCCTCTCCTCCTCCAGCTTCTTTCTAAATAGAAACTCTTCTTTAAATTAATTCTCCCCCTATATTTTGACGGGCAGCAGCTAGAAGCACATCCTTTCCCTTAGTCTTTGGGGGAGGGGTAAAATAAAGCAATGACAGTCTTGATATGAGAAGCAATTTTTATAGCAACCATTCAATAGGAGTCCCAGTTCATTGATTCAGTTGAAGTTCTTGTCTACTAAATATTCTTATGGCCAAATTTAAGGTTTTTACTACCATGTGCCAGATTGTTTTTTCAAGCCATAGAGTAAGCTTTTCTGGGTAGTATTTTCAGTATACCCTTATATGCCTAAGAACAGGCATGAGTTTTTTTTAAAGAATTAACAATTCTTATGCAAGCTCAGTTTCAGGTGTTCTGCCAGTAGACAAGACAGCTTAGTTTTGCCCCCAAAGACACAAGTGCTTCTGACAAAAGTAGGAAGGTAACAGATTTTGCTTACTGCAGGGAAGAGGCATGTTTTTACTGGAGCTGTGTCTTTGCTAAAGCCATTAGGATTGGAATTCCTGGCTTTATCACAGTTCTGCCTGGCTTCTTGGACCACCCTGCAGAATGTCTCACAAGGCCCACTGTCAGCTTTCAGCAAAGACAACAGATGAGGATGGATGATTTATGGCCCACACTGATCTCGAAGTAGTTAATGCATTGTCTCCATGTCACGCTTCTGATAGTCAACCAATTTATTTCCAAAGGCTTTAGAGACTCTTCTTTATTTTTGAAATACCATATTTTAAGTTTCAAATTACTGTATGAATGGCAGTCAATACAAAAGAAAGGACTACTGGAAAAGAAAAATCTCGATCGGGGGCTTTTAGTATTTTGGTTAGTTTATAGTCAAATTTAAGGGCATTTAAAAAATTATTTTAAAGATAGTAAAATCCAACAAAACATAACAGAACAAAGTCAATCAAAACCAAGTAGTAGAACTGGTACCAAACTTCAAAACAAGGTACTAGAAAATAATAGCTACTATAGTATATCTTGTTATCTTCACAATAGTTGAACATTCCATCTGGTATAGTAAAATCAAACCAAAACCAAAACAGAGTAAATCCAATCAAAACAGAATATGAAATAAAGCCAAAAAAAAAATCAGAATAAAGCCAAGCAATGAGAACAATATTGGGTCTCAAAGACAAGACAGAAGGGAATCTCCCATATTTGCTACATTGCATACTGTCATCCTCCCAAGAGATGCTCAGACTGCCGACCCCAGGCCTGCAAAATCAACTGAACAATATGAGCATTTAGTTGCTTTATGTACCTTAGTTGCTATCAACTTAGCTAGTCCTCTGAACCAGTAGGTTGCTTATTGGGTGGGGAGGGTGTTGATTTTCAGCCCTTATGCCAGTAGGCGCACGGGAGGCTCAGATCTTTCTCTTCCTGGAGTCTGCGCTGGTCCCACCACTCACCAGGAAGACTGGCTAGTTGTCTTCTGATTGCATCCTCCGTGAGCCAACATGGTAGGTTCTCGGGAGGCACAGATTACTCTCTTCCTGGAGTCCGTGCCAGCTGCACCACTCACCAGGAAGGCAGGCTATTGTCTTCTGGTTGCATCCTCTCTGACCCAACACGGCCCAAATTTTAGGGCTTTTGATGCAACATCAGTCAACTTCTCACTGAAAAGCACTACAATGAGAGAACTCAGACATAGAAAGCATCATCTCATTTGCTCATTACCAATACAGCACTTCAAGTCCAATCTTTGGTTTTAGAGTGAGCACCAATAGACATCAAAAGAGAAAAGTAAAGAAATATGGTGGTTGCTGAAGGAAGAGAGATGCTAAGGGGACTTTAATATGAGAAATAGATCACATGCAAATTAACTGGCCCAAGTACAATTTGTCAGTGACCTGCAGTGCGCTTACCTCACCCTAGATAGGCCTTCAGAGCAAGAAGAAGGTGGGGGAAGGGTCGACACTTTTACAGCCCATTATAGCCAGGAGAAAACACCTTAACTCTACAGATGAGTTCAAATGCCAGCAGGCAGCCAGCATCCCTGGCTTACTCAGCCCCTTTAATGGCAATTTGCAAATGTTTTTGTACTAGGTCCAATTGTCTTGATAAAGGTAGTACTAGTGAAAACCTCCTGGCAAGGAACTTATGATAATTGAAAAGATGGCCAGGCTGGCTGCTATCTGGAAATAGAGTCCCAGACCCTTGTTTGGCAGGGCCCCTAGGCTGCTCACCCCATTAGCAAGGCTTTTGTTCCCTCTCAGAACTGGGGGATTTGCTGTCACTTCCAAGGAGTCTCATTTCTCCCTTTTCCAAAACTATTGCATTCAGCCTTTAGTATGCCTGCATAGCCACGTAGCTGGCTCACTCCAATTCTCCATGCATCGAATAGGTTGTGATTTAATGTGGACGTTCATTTTTGTCTCAATACAATGGGTTTCCTGCATGAATCACCTTGATTGTGGTTTTATCCTGGGGCACTTAACCATGATATAAATGATCTTTAGAGGCATGAGATAAATCTCCTGCCTCATTGATTCACCATTCATTCTACAAACCAAAAAAAGCTTAGGCTTATTTAGCTATCTATTTCCAGTGTTGCCAGCAGGGCTTTTGGTGTGGTTGACAGCTGAAGATAAATGGGTACTATCTGGGCTGTCTGTGAAGCAGCTTGTGTAAGAGTTTCTTGTCTTCCCTGTACCTTTGGTTTTTCTCTACAAACCCTGTCAGCAGATCTTTTTGCACCTCTGAACTCATGCTACAAATGTAACACTCTCTTCAAATTTTCAACTCTTCTCCTACCACTGTCTTGAGCAGACTGCTGTGTAGTGTCGGGGACAAGCATCCTTCATTTGGTACCTATCTGGTGAGTCTGTACTGAATTCTAGGAACTTTCAGGATAATCCTCATCAATGAGGGCCAAGTAAGTGAGTTCTCTGTCTCCCTCCATTCCCTGAGATTGGAGAGAATGTGAAGATTGCATTTTAGGTCTAGGGCCATTTTTCCTTGCCCTTCCCCCAGTGGTTCAAATCAGTGTCTTCTTTCAGGAATGGTTCCTGGTTACTCATGGTAGTTTGCAGAGAACAGAATTCCCAGGCGACTGTGTAGGCCTCTGCCTGGCCACAAGGCGCTGTGCACTGGCGTCTGCTCTGCACCAGCCTCGCTCTGTGGCACAGGTTGCTTTGCTTTTCTCTCTGTTGCATGTTCCCTTTCTGGAACTCAGCTTTCCTGTGATCTGTCCCTGCTAGGATTTGTCATTGACAACTCTCAGTAAGTACCCACAGCAGCAGGCACATGGAAGCACAGCTAATTCCTTCCCACCTGCAGAAGGTCTGACCTTGCCACTAGGCAAGTTTTTCTTGGTCAGGAAATTTACTCTCACCAGATGCACATCTGGGATTCTTCAACAGGTTGACTTTCATTTTACTGAGGGCTCTTCAGAGGCCTTCACATTCCTAGAGGAAGGCAAAATGTTGGATGTGTGACACAGGTTTACGGATGTGATCCGCTGTTCCTTGTATAGTAATAAATAGTGCCCGTCTTCCCTAAGTGCTTCTTCCACTTGATGGTGAGCTCCCCAAGAAGAAACTTGATCCAAGTTACCAAATGCAGAAACTGAAAGTTCATTTTTCAGAGTGAAATGACATTTGACAATAATTTGAAACTTTTGCTTTTCAAATAATTAGAGGTCCAAGAAAAATCGCAAAAAAATAGTAGAGTTCACTTTCCCATCACTTAGGATGGGACATCTTTTTAAATGTAGTATATTTGATGACATCTTTTTAAATGTAGTATATTAATACAATCAGGAAATTGATAACATTTTTATGACAAGGAAGAAGAGGCATAAAAAAAACACATGTATACTTAAGATCTGAAATTCTGGTCTGCTGTTTGCCTTAAGAACAGTTACAAATGATCAAAGTATACATGCTTCGTACTTTACAAAAAAGAAGAGTCACAGTATATGCCATTGAAAGCTATGGTGAACTTCATTCTCACATAGCTAAGATTCTTTGCAAAAACCTATGAAAAATTCAGGAAAAGGAACTTTCAAAAAAATGACCAATCCTAGTTACCTAAAACTGGTGTTCATGATTATTGGGGATACTGCTGCCATGTTTTTGTAGGATCCAATCTCCCAGATATTTTGAACACTATGTTGATGGAATCAAACTTAGGAAGAATGAAAAATAGCCCTGTTAATGGCTGTGTACCTAGATTTTTTTCCAGCAAATTTTGGTTGATGTTTATTTATTCCACAGGAATTAACAGGTTGGGATGTAAATGCAAATGGTCAAGTTTAAGTCCCGGCCTTGTCCCTTACCAGAATGTTGTCTTTGAATAAATTATTTGATTGTTGTATGGCTCAGTTTTCTTATTTATAATATGGGGACAACAATGACATCTGAGAAATAAATATCAATTGGTTAGGAACTCTTAGCATGTAACAAGCACTCAATAAATATTAACTAATGTTATGAATAATTATTTCTGACACAGTGTCTGGGAAATAGTTGTTATTCCATTTCATTTTTTGGGTGTATTTTCAATGCTTATCCAGGTAATTTTTAAAATGTTTCTTAGCCCTGTGGTATGAAAAGTAATTTGGCGTAGAATGATGGTTAATTATACTTGGAAAGTCATTTTTACTTCCATTGCAGTTATTATTTTGAAATAGCAATTGCTCAACTTCCCACAGTACATTATAAATCAGTGTGTGACTTCCTGATTGTTAGCTGTTTGTGGATAAATTACTTGCAACATAAAAGTCTAAAATTGGATCAAAAATGCTGGAAATACGTTAAAGTCTAAAATTAATATAACCTAGGGTCCCATAACTAGACTTAATGTTACTAGTCTCATTGTTACCTATTCATTAATTTCTTTAAAGGAAGATAACAGAAGCCATTAGAGTAGTTTGTAATAAATAGTCAAGTTTATGTATGTAATGGAAGATTAATTGGTTTAGGAAAAATTTTGTTTGTTGTAAAAAGTAGATCTGTTACCATGGTTGCATGGTTCTTGTTTATAATTGTAGGCTGTCATTTCCTAACAGTTAAAGACTAGTTTAGTAACCAATAGCAATTTAACTCTTTTCAACACCATTTCTAGGTTAGCTGATAATTAATTAATAAATCACTGAAAATTGCATGTAAATAATTTCAGGCTTAGAAATTACAGTGGATGGAATAGCTTATGATTCTTCCAAACATGGTTATGCCTCTTTATGAACAGAGTATTACACTTCCAATTTTGATGGTATAAATCAGTAGACATTTTAAAAGGTGACTTGTCTCTCTCTGCTGAAGAGTTACCAGCAAATAGCATTGACAAAACTTTAAAAAAAACTCTAATTATAGCATTTGGAGATTTTGTTGTCAGACAAACAGATAATACAGAGATTTGTAAATAGACTACTATGCTGCAATCCAGTGTAGAAGGCAGGTCTGTCTGATTGGAGATGCTTCCTTTTAAGGCTTAAACTTTAAAAGTATAGGACTTGGAGTTTAGCTTAGCAGCCCAGGTGTCTGCCTGGTAAGCATGAGGTCATGAGTTTGATCCCAGGTACCAAAAGCAAAGCAAAACACAACACAACTTTAAAGGTAACATTTCATGAATGACTCTTTTGCTTCTTATACTGAGATCCAACTCAAATGAATTATAGCACCCAGGGAGGGGGTTTGTGTTGGTGACACCAGAGCTCAACTCCAGGGCTCAAACCTACCTCTCTGGATCTGGGTGTCACTGGCACTATGTATCTATACTCTCTTTATTTTCCTTTTCTGTTATCAAGTTAAGTGGGGAGGGGGGACACAATTGTTGTTTTACAATTTCTATGAATCACATTTTCAAAGTACCAGAAATTTAAGAAATTGTTTGTTTCCACATTGATGTTAGTAGTTCCTTTTGCATTTTCAGAATAGAAGAAAATGCATTATCAACAGCCACACTTTCTGGGAGGAGCAGATTGACTGATATACAGAGAAAAGACAATTTTCAGAAGGAAATTTAAGTTAATATTGATTTGATCTCTCTGATATGGAATAACTCTCTGAGCATGAAAGCAATGGAAAGGAATCATGAAGAGAAATATCAATATATTTGACTTCCTAGCAATAAAGAAATCACGTACGTTCAAAATATAAATACAATTAAAAAGCTGAGCAAGAGCAATATTAAGCCACCAGTAGGTGCAATAGATGAAAGTTTTTAATATCTAACAAATTTATATAATATAAGAATCACTAAATAGCAAGTTATGGGAGCAGATGACTCACACTGGAAAAAATACAACTGTCTTAATTACTTTACATGAAAGCTTTGGAAGTAGCTAATATTAAAATGATGAATTTAAAAACTTGTTGGAGATACTGTTTTTCTCCTATGAAATCAGCAAAAAATCACAGTGTTGGCTCTACAGTGTACCTTTTGGTGCCAGCCAAAGTTCCTGCAGTACAATTAGGGGGCACAGCCAGGAGGTGGATTGTCTGGTCCATGGCTTGATCTCATGACCCTGTTGTGTAACTATTCTCTGCCTCAATTTTTCATCAGTAAAGTAGGTATGAAAGAATACTGTCTTACTTACTTTTCTTGTTACTGAGACACAATATCCAACACCCACAATTTTAAGGAGGAAAGGTTTACTTTGGCTCATAGTTTGTAAAAGTTTTAGTCTGCAGTTCACTAGCTCCAAGGCAGGGCAGCATCACAGAGGATAAAAAGCTCATGGCGTGGCAGCAGGAAGCTGAGAGAGATCAAGAAAGGAAGTAGGGAAGGAGATAGACCCTTCCAGGCCATGCCCACTGTGATCTATTGCTTCTGATCAGGCTTCACCTCCCAACATCACATTTAGTTATTAATCCACTGATGAGCATTACTGCCCCTATGATCCAATCACCTCCTAAAAGCCCCACCTATGGGGCCATGAGACTTTGGGGGGACATCTAGATATAAATCGTAACAAAGACCTACTTCATGTGCAGTGGAAAAGTTAAGTGAGATAGCATATATAAAACATTTAGCATAGTGCCTCAAGTAAATTAAGATGTCAAAGAAACCTCAAAAATGAAAAAGATAGGTGCTACCATTACAGTGTTATTCACTGCTGGCAGACTCTTAATCCGTAAACTGTTGTAAAATTAGAAGCCCATATAGCAAAAACTTAATCTAATGCCTTATTTTTAAAAAAACTATCCCTCCCAAAAGTCTCAAACATTGTGTGCACAAATATTATGTATAACAGTGGTGCTAATGATAATGTTTCAAATGATTTAAATGTTCAACAAATGATTTAAATGTTCAACAATAGAGAAACTGATTCAAATGTTTATTGGGGCATATTTGTGACAGAACACAACACAGCTAGTAAAATTGTGACTTTTAAAGAGATTTTAATGACTGGGTATTTACTGAAGAAATAACATTACATTTTTAAAGCAGCAAATAAAATTCTGTGATCGTCTCAATTATGTGAACCCAGACATAAATCAAGGACAGAAATGTAAAAGATATTGAAGAAACAATGAGCATTTTAGTAGCTGTTATTTCTGGGCAGTGAGATTACAGGTATTGAAAAAATACTTTTCTGTATTTACTTTTTAATAGTGAATTTTTCCAACTTTGTTCTTTTACAATTTGAATTCAGAAAAGTTCTGAGAAGGCAGAGTGTATTGTGTCATTTATTCCTCATAATATTTCAAATCTATTTTCAAAGATACTTGAGAAGAGACATGAGCAGACAAATTTATAGGAGACACAAATGAAAATACACTTTTTCCTTGATCTGATATACCTTTTACGTGCTAAGCTCACCCCTGACCCACAAGGGAATCTCACTGTACCTCTGGCCATTTGATATTTGATCAGCAAGGCTTGTTGTGGCTTATTTCGCTGTGGGCCTGAGACCTTGCTGGAAGACCCTCAGTCAGGTGAATAGTTAGTCATGCCAGATAAAAACAGTTTTAGCAAACAAACCAAAAGAAACCTTATACCATGTATTTTGAAATTGGGAAATTTACTCCAGGCATTTCTTCAATTAAAAAAAATACATAGTGCTTTTTAAAATTTTGTTCTTTGGAAGAAATGTTTAAGATGGAAAAGCAAAAGCAAGCTTTTCTCATGTGTGTGAGGTCAGGACTGTAGACAACAGGGCTGGGTGAAATATTAAGCCGGGTCTCAGAGAGGGAGTGGGTGTCTGAGGACACAGCATAGCCAGCTGGGCTGCAGGTCACAGAGAACCCCATTGTTGTTCTTGGAAACTGTTGGCTTTTGTTCTCCGACTCCTCTGTCCTGCCCCAGAGAGAGCGGACAAGCAGCACAGCCCCACTGCACAGGACCCTGTTCTGCTCCTGTTGGCGTTTCCACTATGGACTGACCTGGACAGAGAGGTTCAATCATAAAAATAGCTTGAGGAGAACAGATCCTAGTATAGGAAAGCCTCTTTCCAAAATGGAAGAGCAAACCCTTCCCTCATTTATTCTGCTTCATGTTAAAATACACTTTCACATATATACATAGACAGACAGACAGACAGACAGATATACACACACACACACACAATAGCCTCTGTTATCTCTGAGTTCAGTATTCACTCTTACAGTAACCCAAGGTCAACCATGGTCTGAGAATATGAACTAGAAAATTCCAGAAATAATTCATGGATTTTAAATAACTTTTATTATAGTATATTATCATCATTCTCTATTATTTTTATTGTTATTATTAATTAGTTGTTTTTGTTACTCTCTAAACATGCCTAATTTAAAAGTTTGATTTTATTATGGGTATTTATCTGTAATGGAAAGCATAGTGTATACAGCTGGCATACATAATGTATATAGCATGTATGGTGGTACATTCCTGTATTTCCAACTCTTGGGAGGCTGAGGCAGGAAGATTGTTATGAGTTCAAGGCCGGCCTGGGCCACATAGTGAAACTCTCTCAAAAAATCCAAAACTCCCCCCAACCATCCATAGTTTGGTATTATTCATGGTTTAAGACATCTTGGAATGTGTCCACTACAAAGAAAGAGGGATTACTCTACACATACACAGACATATAATCATGTAGATACACTTTTTTTTATGAAGGAAAAGGAAAGCCATTATGCTATTAGGACATGAAAAATAAAATACTTACGGAGATTTATATAACTTGAGGGGGCCACCAAGCTTTTCTATAAATGTTATGATTATAGCCACAAGTAAAAATAGATTGGAAAGTTATTTGAAATAACTATTCAGCTACCCACGATTCAGCCATCTGCCATTTTACCTTTTGTGAAAGCAATCGGGAGTAAGAAAATAATTAAAAGGCTGAGCCAGAGTCAAAGTTCCAGGAGCAGCATCCTGTGCCCGGTGTCCGGCTCTCCTTCCTGCTTTTCACCCTCTGCTCTTTCCTAACACAGAAGGCCTCTGCAGATGTGGAGTGGAAAGGGCCCTCCCTACTGCTTTGGCATGTGACAGCAACCTGAAATAACAACTGAAAGGAAGGGGAGCATGAGAAAACCATGAGATGTAGATGCAGTCATTGAAAGAGCAACAGGCCCGAGTTAATGTCCTGTGGGTGCAACAGGCCTTTCACACCTCACGGCCCCTGATGACTCCGCCTTCAAACACAGGAGGAGAGTGGTTTTTCAGGCTGATCAAGCTAAGTCTTAATGGCATGGTTATACTTCTTTACTCATTTGGAATTAAGAGTGTGGGAAATGCATTTTAAAGTATGGTCAACCTGAATAATTTTAAAACAAGTGGATTTAAAGAAGTAACCTTTGATTCAACAACAACGACAACAACAACAACAACAACAAAAAACTGGATCAAAAACCTGAAAATTTATTTCTATGTGTTCCTGAGAATGTGCACACGCACAAGCACACACGTGTACACGCACACAGGCCACACAGTGATTAGCTGCACTTCAGGAAAATGCATTCCTTTGTCAATCAAACTGGGAGGAAAAATGAAATGCTTTGGATTAAAATAGAAATTTTAAAAAAATGGTTTTTGAAAACAACCACAGGGAATGAGCAGTACATTTCTTTAAACTCCAGAGATCAATGTAATTACTTCAAAGACAGATCAATGCAGCTCAGCCTTTGAATATCTAACATAAATACCACCAGTTCATCCCAGAAGTGATTCATTTTCACTACACTCTATAAAATGTATTTTTCCCTTTCTGCAAAGCTGCGACCACTTCTCAAATATTCTACTACATATGAGGTCAATTCTGCCACCCTGAATTGCCTTGGAGTGATAGCAATTTAGCAAAAACTTCACCGAGTGAGTGACCCCAGTGTCATCTACGACTCCTGCTCTTTAAGATACAAGCTCTAGGAAACCGGAAAGCAGTTTCTGAACATCAGGTGCTCATCCACCACCAGTCTTTATGGAAAGGAAGTCTAATGCAGGTTACGTTCCCAATCTTAGCCCCACCATCCTGAAGGATGTTGCTGTTCTCTGGGTAGCCCTGTGGCTCAGCTTTAATTATCCTTCCTGGTCAGTGACTGACTCTTTGAGAAGTTCTGGCTATTTGAGTAAGCTTTTCCTTCTCTCTCTTCATGTCTCCGTCTGTTTTCTTTCTTAAACATGCTGGAATCCTGATATAAAATAGTTATCTCTTTCCCAGTTTAAAATTCTCTTTTCCAGTTCTTTTGACCTTGTGAAAATGATGCAGCCATTTAAGAACTTGCTTGGCTTTGAGTACCCCACCTAGCGTCAAGAGAGATAATTGCAGGTTATTTTGAAAATGCAAAATGATTGGAATGCCTCTACAATTCTAAAATTCTGTGATCAGACTTTTCTGCTTAACAGTCCAAGAGATATAGACTATCTGTGATTTCTCCAATGCCTCTTTAAATACTAAGTGTTTATGAAAAATACGTGTAATCAAATACTTAAAATTTATTTCCATGATAACTTTATATTAGTATATGTTTGTGGTATATAATCATCATTTTCATCTTGGGGAGGTGGTACATATACATATTTTAATCATTTGTACTTCCTCTCTCTGCCTTTTTATCCTTAAGGTACCCTTTTCTTTTTTTTTAAGGTATCCTTTTCTATTTCCACATATCTTTAAAATTTATTCTTGCTAAAACAAATACTTTGCTTAGCATAAAATTTCATACATGTTGAGATTTGCATTTCATCAGTTTGTTCTGAAATGTATATAATCTATTGGGAAACCTTGCATAGTTAGTATTTTCAACCCACCTACAACTTTGGGTGGAATAGAGTCTGTGTATTTTATGGGACTTAGGGGAGAGTGTTAACCTTCTGAATTGTCACCATAGCATATGGCTAAATTTGGCATTGTGAGACGGTGCTGATCAGAGAGCGAATTTGCTCAATGCTCAGCCAGTATCAAACTCCTGACGCCCACATTTGTTCTTCTCTGGAGTGGATTGGGTGATGTGGCTCACTACAGCTTTACAGGGCCTGCCTTTCAAGGGACTTGGGGAGTAACCACTCTAATCCTTTACTTGACAAATGGCACTAGGTAGAAAACTTAATACCATGCAGCATATGAAACCACAAACATTCATGAGTAGTGCCCCGTTTTCTGTGCTAAGATGCCATAAACAAAATAAGAGAAGCCAATCTCTGTTCTCATCCCACCCAACTTTGTAAGTTTGAAGTGCACTGTGATATACACGCTTGAAACCAGGACTTACTTTTGAAAACATTTAAGTGGAATAAGTAATAAATATGTTAAGTATGTATGCTATAAATAAATTTGATACTACAAAGCGGAGGCTTCCTTTCTTCCCTCCTATTCATGAGGAACTATCATCTTTCTTCCAAATTGTCTTAATTAACTGCCTCTCATAAGCTCAGCTGTTGTCACAAGTGAGTGCCACTCAAAACAGCTAGCAATTCATTTACTCATATCTCACAAGGAGAAAGGATTATTTAGTGAATTAAAAAGGCACCCTGTGAAAACAATGTGCTTAGCAGAGAAGATGAGATGGTCAGGCCTCGATTGGGGCAGTCCTTGGAATGTAGCTGCTGCTTCCTGTTGTGGTCTAGCAACATTGCCACCCTAGCAAAAGGACTGGTGAGAATACACCATGCTGCATTTCTTGAGATGTGTGTCCAGAGAATCGACTTACCCTAAATGCTTATAAGTGCACTTGATGAAATTGTGCTGGAGTCAAATCACACTGGAATCTTTGTTGCAACACTATCAGCCTCGCCCTTAGGGCAGGACATCTCAGTGTGTCTTTCCGCATTTCCCATGGAATTCCTCTTTTTCTGAACCTAGAGCCTCATACATGCTAGGCAAGCTCTCTACCACTGAGCTACACCCCAGCCCACTGCTTTCTCACTGAGTAGCTCCTGACCTTAGTGTTTCTGAGAACTTCAGGAAATGTTGGCTTCATGTGTTATTTTAACTCAGAAGTATTTTATGCACATGTGCATACATATGTAAACATGAATTTAGAAAAACAGAACCAATGCTCTCTATGCTCTGTAATGGACTACATACTTGGCTGTTAATTTGAGAAAAATTATATATATAACACCCAGTACACAATTGAAACATTCAATTTTATGGTGAAGTGTTTAGTTAATGGGAAGAGATAGTTTCAATACAATGTGAAGATGTTTTTGAGTTACTGCTACAAAATGGTCTGTGAGACCAAAAGAAAAAAATTTTACTGTTTGAGCCGATGAAATATTTCATTTGTTGGACATATGGAGAATGGATCTTGGAGGAGCTAATACTTGAACTGTGTATTGAAAAATAAGTAGGAGTTAATAATCAAGTAATGGAGTAAGGCCAGGCTTTTGTTCCAAGCCCAGACAGCCTGAGGCATGGAAGATCCTGTGATGTAACAGGAGTTTATTAAGTTGTCTTTTATTAGGAAGAAAAAGAGGAAAATGGAATTGCAAGCCAGGAGGAGTCAGTTTATGGAAAAGTTTGGACTCAGTGATTCTCAAACATCACGAGACATTAGAGTCATGCAGAACTTGGGATTCAATAGGACCAGTTTGTTTCAGGACATGTGTGTTTTTGGTAAGCGTCTTCAAGTAATTTGCTGTGGCCCGTTGGCATGAAGTCATTCAAGAAGGTTTGCTACAGGATCACTGGATGGTTTGAAGTGAGTGAGCAGGTCACATGTATCTTAAAAAGCAAATCTCAATTGTTCAAATATATTGTGGACACTAATATATACTCATTACAGGAAGAAAATGCACACATACACAAAAAAGAGGGTAAGACCTTATTGTTTATCCCTCAAATCCACTTCCTAAAAGAAACCAATCTTAATTGCTTGATGTAAGCAGTTATGTATATAATCTTCATATGGGCATGTAAATAGAGTTAAACCCAAGAAAACATAGTATGCTCATTACTAAAATACTTAACTGTAAAAAGTAGTAACATAATGATAACATGCTACAACATGGATATATCTGGAAAAAATGTTCTTAGATAAAAGAAGTCAGACCCCAAAGCCCACATATTTTATGATTCTACTTACATAAAATAATCTAGGCAAATAGAGACAAAAAGCAGATTAAAGCTTATCAGGGAATAGGAGAAAAAGGAGTGAAGAATGACTGCCTAATGAGTATGGGGTTTCATTGTGGGGTGAAAACATTGTGAAACTAGATAGTGATGAAGATTGCACAGCTGTGTGAATGTGTTAAATGTCACAAATGTCACTGAAACCTGAACTTTAAAATGGCTAAAGTGGTTAATTTTATGTGACATACATTTTACCAGTAATGACATTAAAATTCAATGACATTTAGATTAATTCTGCTATGTTAGCAAGGCATGGAACATAATAGGGGGGAGAGAGAGAGAGAGAGAGAGAGAGAGAGAGAGAGAGAGAGAGAGAGAGGCCTTATAATTTTAAAAGAAATATGTGCTCATTTAAAAGATCCAGAAATGTTTTCATGTAGTAATTGTACAAGGACAAGAGCCAACGTATTGTTTTCTGGAGTCCAGACATTTTATTGAGGTTTTGTGACTATTAATATATTTTATTCTCATGATAGCTTTTTGAAACAGCTTATCCCTTTCTTCAGTTTACAAATGCAGCCGCAGAGGTCCAGAAGATTACATAACTTGACCAATATCACATGGCTTATCAGTGCCAGAACCAGAAATGCAAACCATGTAACTCGACCCTACACTGCTGATGACATCAAGGACTCACCTTCTGCCATGACAGCGAAAGCCCTTTCCCTCTCAGTTTTTGGGACGTGGTAAATTTTGCCTCCTGTCCACCTCAAGTCCTTCTCCTGAGCCTTGTCCCTCCATGGTGTCTGTCTTATGCCACAGTGAGTGAACATTCATTTGATTTGTCATTCTGGCCAGGAATGCACTGGTGCTGTGACCTTCTCTTCACAGGCCTCCAAAGGTGGACAAACGGGTTGTGTTGGAGATTGGAAGCGTGACCTCCCACAAAGTTATGTAAAGGGTCAATGGAACAAAAGAGAATTGCAGTGTATGAGGAAAATGTGACTTTTCCCAAGTCTGCCTTGCTGGAAGCATTTCTGCAGGCCTCTTCCAGAGGCCCTGGCTTCCTGATTGCCTCCCAAATCCACAGATCTCTGCTCTTGGCCGTGCGGATCTTCTTTGACACTTTGTGCCTTTCCACTGTCCTTCTACCCCATTCAGGGTTCAGTGTCTCTCCAACCTTATTTTTTCCTGTCCCATACGTTTCTCTCCTTCTGGGGCGCCCTGTGAATGAACTATAGTGTTCCCCTGTGAAGAATGAGGAGAGTTATTGTTCCGTTTATGACTCATAATTCTACTCATAATTTTATTACTGTATATTCTTCCAATTGTGCATCTTTATATTTTTAAACACAAAACACCTGAGAGAACAAATATAGTACAGGTGATGTTTATCAATTTTCTTTTAAACTTAACTGTATATCATGGGCATTTATTTATTAATGTCAAATATTGAGCTTCATTATTCTCAGTGGTAGAATCTGGGGATATAGCTCAGCAGCACAGTGCCTATTTGGCAAGTGCAAAGTCCTGAGTTCAATTCCCGGTAACAACAACAACAAAAATTCTCAATGGTTGTGTAGAATCCCTTTGTGTGGCTGAAGCAGCTTATGAGTTGAGTTCCATCTTGATGGATGAAGAGCATTAAGTGGATGCCTACAGCTGCCTATTGAACACACATCCTTGAATGTACATTTTTCATGCACTTGACCTGTTTCTTAAGGATTCTTTAAGAGTGCAATAGCTTTGTGTGCAGGGAGACTTTTAACAAGAAATAATAATGCACAAAGAAAGCTCTTTCCAAAATGGAGCTGGAGGTTATTGAGAAAGCAGGACTCATGTAAGTCTCATGCTGCTACCTGAGAATGTAAGCTTGTGGTCACTCCTTTCTTCTGACTGCTAGCATCTGGAGCAACCAGATAATTACGGTGTGCTCAGACACCCAAGATCTGTGTCAGAGCCCAGTACTATGGTGGATGCCTGCAATTCCGGTGCTCCGGGAGGCTTGGGCAGGAGGATTGCAAGTCCCAGTGCTGCCTGGGCAACTTATCAACTTAGTAAGACCCTGTCTCACAATTAAAAAGGAGCTTGAAATGTAGCTTAGGGTAAAGGCCCTAGGTTCAATCCCTAGTACCACCTCCCCACCAAAAAAGATTTGTCATGAGGTTATATGATGTTGTTTTGTGGATCAAAATGTACAATGAATGTTTAAGTTTTAAAAATTATGATAGCAAAAAAATAAGTTGCCATTAACCCTCTCAAAATACTGCCCCTTTGAATACACTCATCACCCTTTCCCATCATGCTCGCCACTTTTGGCAGCAGTTGTGGATGTCCTCTTTCACGAGTGTCTTCACGTTGTGATCAAGAACATGATGAACACTGCTGCTGTGTGCCACCCTTTCTTATCCTTTCCCAATGGAAGGACAGGCTCATAAAAATATTACAGTGCATTCACATCCACCTTGTTTACTAACTGCTGGCTTTTCCCTGAAGTCAAGATGACTATCAAAGGGAAACATTTTTAATTGCTTCAGGACATCAGGTCAACCATGATAGTGAAACTAATGACACTCATGGAGAACTTCAGCACTGCTTCAGAAAGCAATGAGAATGATGAAATAAATGTTTTTGGAATGACAAGATGTATTTTGAGGGGTATTAATGGCAATGTTTTTTAATGGAATAAGACTTTTAGAAATGTAAACATTCACTGTATTGTTCAATTATACCTCTCATCCAATCTTTATCTTCTATTGGTCACGTAGCCCTCATATTCCTCCCATTCTTTTCCAGCTTCAGTTGAAATTTATCTTTAAATAATTTTAATTATTTTATAATGATCCAAGAACTTTTGTTTATATAAGCTCCCATTTTCCTTTTTTCCTTGGAATACGCATTAAGTGTAATCTGAATTCGTGTCCACTGAGCCGCAATTCCTAAGACACCCCCAAATCAAGTTATTTTTTTGTAATATTTTAATTAAAATGATTGACATGTTTTAAAATTGATGAACATATATTGAAAGTGCTCCTATTTTGCATTGTGACACAATTTGCTTAACTGATCCTCAGAAATTGTTTTCAATTTTTACTTGTACAATTTTGTCAGCACTGGATATTTAAAAACTTTATAGATGAAGAAACACTATCTGTGAATTTTTAAATAATTTTTTACTTTAAAGAGCCAGTACTGTTTTTAGGTTCTAAACATCATTTATTCTTGTCCTGTTATTACAATGACATAATGATTTAATTAATAAAGAGCTTTCTACACAAAGGGCTGCTATACAATTCATTTTAACTCAGTTTTTTATTAAAAAAGTTATGTCACAAGAATTATTTTCCTGTCATACATACAGATAAACCTGTGATATTCTGGATTTGCATAGACTCTGCAATGTATCAATAACTATTTAATCAATTTGCTTCCAAGACGATTTAGGTAACTTTTCTTCTTGATTTTAAATCAAGTAAAATGACTAAATAGAAATGTAAAAGTGAGCACATATAAGCAATTTATCATGTATTTGCATTTATACATACACATGATCAACAAAGAACTTCCAATTGGAATAAGGATAAAGAAAATGAATTGGTTAGTAAATGGAGCTGAAGATTTGATGAACGTTTGTCACAAAGCAGTACACAACTTATTTAAAAGTAAATTTCAGATATATTTTAGACACAAATAATAATAGATAACAAGTTTTTCTATGTGTATAAAAAAACTGAATAAAAAACAAATAACACATTCAGAAAACATTTTAAATCTCTATTAAAAAGAGACACTGTGTTTCATATGCTAGAATGATTATTAATGAAAACAAGATTCCTGTGGAAAAAGGGGCTGACAATATGCCAATTTATTGTATGAGGTAGAAAGTATGATCAGTAAATGCCTACTGATTAAAGGAATGATACAGATTAAAACAGCAAAAGGTTCCATTGTTGTCTATAAAGTTATATTGGTATTTGTGAGGCTATTGGGTTGTTGGGAAGCAAACTCTTCACTCATTTCTGGTGGAAATAGAAATTACACAATTTTTCTGAAGAGCAATTAGTAATTCATAATTGCCTTATTTGGGTATAATTTTTAGTCTAGGAAACCATGTGATACTGTATGTTTGATTATCTTTACCACCCTTCTCCTGTCATTACCAATTTACCTTCTTCCATTTTCTAAGAATTGTATGTACTTTTGTAATTATTCATCCTCAGATAAAGAGTTCTGGCAGCTGTTCACATGCCGTACATTTCTTTACACGATTCCATGTAACTCTTAATAGAGTCCTCTAAGAGAAGATAATTTTATCTGTTTTTCACTTGCAGAAAAATAAAGATCAGAGTGATTAAGGAACTTGCCCATGGGAATTGCATTAGCTTTTCATCACTCTGAGGAAGACCCTGGCAGAAATAATTCAAAGAAGGAAAGGATTACTTTGGCTCACAATTTCAGAGATTTAGACCATGAACAGCTGATTCCAGTGCCCGTAAGCTTGCGATGAAACAGAATAGCATGGTGCAAGGGTGTGAAGGAAGGACACAGTGGAGGAGAGCTGTCATATAATGCCAGTCCCAAGAGAGAAAGAGAGAGAGAGAGAGAGAGAGAGAGAGAGAGAGGGGTATAGGAAAGATACTCCCTTCCAAAGCTTGGCCACCAGTACCGAAACTCCTGATGAGGGTATTAGTCTAATTCACCCTGCAATATGGCACAAGGATGCAAAAGAAAGACAAAGAGAGAATATTCTGCATTTGAAGAGCTCTGAGATGACCCAATGTTCTCTGTGGAGCAAAAAGTCTCATCTCCAAAAGCTCAGGGCTTTTTTTGGTATCAATCAGGGAGGTGCAGGCTGGGGATTTAGCTCAGTGGCTCAAGCACTTACCAAGCGGTAAGTGCAAGGTCCTGAATTTGATTCCCAGTACCAAGAAGAATTAAAAAATCGGGAGGTGGGTGGGCGTCACAGCAGAATGTGTAAGGGAAAGAAACTTTGTAGTCATATCAGGCACAGATATGCACAGATAGTTTTTGATGTATGTAAGGCTGGCATCTTTACTGCCAGGAAGATATAATTTTTTCTGAGTCCCATATTATCCCGTATCTTAGCCCTGGAATCTCACTCAAGCATCCATTCCAAGCATCAACATGGAGGCCACTCTCGTCTGCTATTCTTTGCTATTAGTGAGACCACCGTTGCCTCAGCTGGACTCAAAAAAATTATTTTAGCCAATTAAGGAAACATTTGTTTCAGTATAGCCAGCTCTGCACATCTCAGTGAACAGGGTGAAGGAAACGACTTGGACAAGTCACAGAAAGGGCTTCATTTTTCAGGAGAGAGCAGTGTGGTGGTCTCCCCCACCCCAGGTACCCACTGCCTCCAAATAGGCCACCTCCTTATAGCTCATTCAGCTATGGACGCATCAAAGCAATAACCCACAGATGAGGTCAAAACACTCATGGTTCTGTCGCTTCTCCAGGCCCTGCCTCTGACCATCACTGAATTGTGGATCTCAAACTGTCAATAGATGAGTCTTTGGTGGATACTTCATATTTATACAGTAACAGTAATGCAACAAACACGACTTGAATTCAGTTTTTCTACCATTCACACGAAGATGACATATTCTAAAAATGATTATTGGTTTCTTCAGTAAATCATTTTGGAAAGTTGTGATTTCTTTTGAGTATGCAAGATACTTTCTTTCCCCTATCTGAATTGTTTTATCATTAGCTGTTTTGTCACATTTGAATTATTCATCCCCAAATAAAGGATTCTGGAGCTGTTAACATGCTGTATATAGAAAGCGCGTCACCCTTACCTGTATCTATGTGGTTTTACGGCAAACTTTTCAGACTGTAGTGGACTTTTGCTTTTACAGCCAACTTCTTACGCTGTAGTGAATTTTCATTGAGGGCTTTTATGAAGTCTCCGGATTCTCTGGTCTAATGAGTCAAAGGAGAAGACTAAAAACCCACAGTTACTAGGATGTTGTATTGCACTGTGGGCCCTCTACCCCTATCTCTGGCACTTCAGTGAATGGGAACTCTCAGGAAGCAAGGAATTCAAATGGCTCCCTATGTTGCATTTTCTGACTTGATGGAAGAAAGAGACACGGCCAGAGAGATGTTTAAGAATATTCTTATGTCTTAAAAAAATCTCTTGCTCACACATTAGAAGAACAGTGGGTGAAACAGCCTGAATCACAAGGTGAAAGTTAGGAAAGGGATAGGATACCTGTCCTTATTTTTGAATGGCAACTCCCATTATTTTAGAGGCAAAGTGCTCATTAGTCAGACTCCCATGGTTTTTGTCAGTTGGTTGACTTGACTTCAGAGGTAAAAGTAGAAGAAATTCTCCCAGATTCTGGTAAGCATCTTTTTCCCTTTTTAAAATTGTATTATGACTCTCTTTAAAATGTTTTTTTTTGTGTGTGTATTTTAGTAGGAAATAAAAAAAGGCTGTATCAGGGACTGCTAGACAGTTGGGATTTTTCCACCAATTCTCTTGAAAATTTGTAACACAGAATGAAATCTTGTAGCTATTTATCTCCACAGAAATGAACACAGCTACTTACTTGACTATAGAACACAGTTAGTAACTTGACAACTTACTTGAGAAGATAAATTTTTGGAAGCATGTTGTAGAAGAATCATGGTTGACAAAATGTTTTATTCCAGTGTTTTTATTCACTTGGACCTTGTTATAACAACTTTGGAGTTGGTAGCTACATTGAAGGACTGTTAATTTTTTCCCAGATAAGACCGTAAGAGACAAGTCTTTATAACTGTTGTGTGTGTGTGTTTGTGCAGGCATATGTGGGTGGCAAAGCCATTGAAGGGAATCTTAGTTAATGTAACAGATAAACTTCAGGTCTTAATGAGGATAACCTGACCAAGAATGAACCCATAGTCAGCCAATTTCTGTCTGCAAACACACAAGGAACTCTAGGATAGATGGAGAAGTTGGTATTTCTGGTATAAAAATAATAAGACCAAGATACCATATTAAGCAAACAATGTTCTCTAAAAAGAATCTCAATTTGCAAAAGCTCCATGCTCAAGGACATCCTTAAGTAATTATGATTTTTATCTCAATAAATCCTTTGGTTCTTATTTGACTCTAAGTTTTTAAAAACAGTTTGGCTTCTAATACAACAGGCTGGATGCAAACTGCAGTCACTGAACTGATTGAGGACAAATGCCGGCTTAGCATTCTCCAGAGGTAAGGACATTTATAGTTTTTTTTAAATTATCAAGTTGCATCACCAATTTCTGTCTTGATATTAATGAATAAAATGTCAACTTATTAATACTAAGGTCATATTGGTTAAAAATAATTTAGTTTAACATAAACAAAGCTTCATAAGCCAAATCATTTTTATACTTCAATGAATCTTATCCAATTATTTCTATTAGTCCGTATTAACATCTTCATTCTATAGATGGAGGAACAGAGGACAAGCAGGATCCAGTTTCTCCAGAGAGGAGCCACAATGGGTGAATCCAGTTCCTGAGATGAATCCAGAGAGATCTTCAAGCTCCCAGTCCAAGGCTCTTTTCACTGCACTGTGGTCTTTGAAGCTAGAGTTTTTTTCCCTCCATGGATTAAAGAAGGTTCCCTTTGTCACAGTTTACACAGTAGGAAATTAGAAAATATCACTTTATTTTAAAACTTTATGAAATCTGCTAACATTATCACAGCGAGTTTGTTTACTAGGTAGGGGAGGACATGTCACTGCTTCAAATCGGATTTTTATCATTCTTCATTGTTGTATGAAACAAGTAACATCAAGTAGATTCTTATTTTTGTGTATTCAATTTTAGTCTCTTTTCTAGGTATATTCCATGGCCATAACTTTTTCATAGATAATTATTCTATGAGGTACTGTCTTAGTTACTTTCCACTCGTTGCTGAGACAAAATACCTGGTGCCCAAAATTAGGGAAGGAAAGGTTTGTTTCTTACAGTTTCTCGGAAGTTTCAGTCCTTACTTAGTTGGCTCCAAGGCAGCATATCTTGGCGGGGCTGCTGTTCATGGCGGCTGCAAGCCTCAAGTTGTGCTGGCGAGAGAGAGAAGGTGCACACGAGAGACGGCAGAAGCACAGAAGAGGAAGACCCATCTTCCCTTACACTGTATGTCAGCTCCACCCCTGGGTGGGTACAGCACTCACATCACCAATCCCGGCACTAGACAACAAACCAAACACAAGCAAGTGCCGGACTTAGTCCCATCAAAAGTATATGAGGACTTGGGGTACATAGCATATCACCCAATACAGGTGCAGAATAATACTGAGGACTACCCAAAGCTAGTGACTACACCAAGTTGGTTAGCATTTTAGGTATTAAATTTTTTTCAACTCTGTAAGGTAGGTGTCAGCATTTTGCATTTTGCAAGTGGAAAACTGGAAATTTAGAATGGCTACATAGCTCGCCAAATTTAACACAGCTAATTAGCAACCTTGCTTTCCTTCACCATCACCAGTTTAATGACAATGCACATTTCAGTCGAGGGGTCCTTGTTATAGTCCATTACCACATCTGTTGGACTATAATACATATGAGAACTGGGAAATGTTTTGAATGGAACTTTTCCCACTATTTAGTTTGTTTCCTTAGGATAGATTCTCAAAATACAGCTCTTGTATCAGTTAGCTTTCTGTTACTATAGAAAACTGTCTGACACAACTAACTTATAATAATATTGGCTCACAGTTCTGGAGCTTTGAGTCCAGTACCATTGCTTTGGGCTTCTGGCAAGAACAGCACCTCCTGACAGGAGGAGGAAGGCAGAGGTAGAGCAATCCATTCAACTCATGAACCAGGAGGCAAAGAGACAGGAAAGACTAGCGTCCCACGAGCCCCTCCAAGTGCACTTCCCTAACCTCCTAAGGACTTGTCACGAAGCCCACCTCCTGAGGGTTCTACAATGTCCCATTGTTTGTCACTCTAGGGATCTTTGGGGAAACATTCAACATCCAAACTAAGCATTACCTCTCCTAGTGAATATAAATATAGCAGCTCATGTATCAAACATTCTGGGTTTTATGGTTCTTATACATATTCCATGTTCCCAAAGTGCTTTGCAAAAGTGGTTTTTCAATTTATACTTGGCCACTATTCAATGTAAGGTACTACTTGTTTAAGTCCTATCTATTTTGTTAATTCTTCTTTTTGTTGCTGTTGGAGCTATAGCCATAAAACAGAGTAAAAATCCATGGGGAGGCTTTAAAAACCATTCCACAGGAAACTTGCTAATAGCACAGGACCAGTGAAGAAGGGAAGGGAAGGCAGTGCGAGCATTTAAGAAGGAGCCAGGCACCTGTGAACACTTAAAGTCAGACTCCGTGCAGCCCTGAGCAAAAACACAGCGATGATGTGGGGTACTCTTAGTAAGATAGTGCTGTTCTCCCACTGCTTTCTTCTCCAACCAGGCTCACATTAGACTTCACATGTGTGGATCAAGATTTGGACATGAACATAGTTCAGAAGAGAACTTTCTTCATGCAATCAGAAAGTAAAGTTCATGAGCCAAGCTTCAAAGAGGTGAAGTAATTCAGCTGGGGAGAATCTTCTTGGCCTTTGGGCAAGGTGAAACATAGGGCCAGCTCTTTTGCAAATAGATGAAATAAAAAGGGAATATGGTTCAAATAAAGGCAAGATCAACTTGCTCTTTTACCTGCTATTTATGTGATGTTGATCAAACACTGACCTCCCTGTATCTCAGTTTCCTAACCTGTAACATGGGATTGAATAGCATCCATCTCAAAGGGTGACCAGAAGGACTCAACGATGTGGTAAAGTAGCCCCACGAGGATGACGCTCACTGAATTCAGGATGGTGGGAAGGAAGGGAGAGAATGGGACTTAGTTTGCTAGCAAAGGCAGTTTTAATTTTACAGGGAATCATTTACAACTTCTATTCAAACTCAGAAAGGTCTGAAGCAAGCTTGACAAAATGTTAGCGTTTATCAACCTAGAAACAGTGCCTGATGTATTATCT